>LUCH01018460.1:0-13351 GCA_013368495.1 Paragonimus heterotremus
GATCGTCTGGTTGGGGTTAGTTTGAAACTAAAACCATCGAAGTGCCACTTTCTAGCCAGAGATAACTTTCTAGGACATATAACTTCAGACAGTTAACCGTACAGTTCAAAGGAGGGCGGAATAATTCAGGCATGCCTTGCACCGAGGAACGCGGACGAGCTGGGGAGCTCCTCAGATTTAAATCCAGTGGCGGTCGGTTCATTGGCGATTCCCCCCAAATCTCCATCTATCTGAACGAATTAGTATAAAGTATTCAGGGGTTCATATGAGCAGAACTGTAAACCCAGGCTTTCAGATCAACGGTAGGGGCTTTGTGCAATGCACCACTATCAGCTGTTCCAGACGTACCGAGGCTTAACATCGATTTGCAATGCAGGTGAAAGCAGGAACGCTGCAGTGTTCTATCAGGATGGAAAAAGGTGCAGAAAAAGGATGAATGCTTACGACAGTCGATGGTTGAGCAAGTGCAAGGAGAAATATTGCACGACGAGAAAAGAAGTGATTGTACCGATAGTTTAGGTGGGCCATTACTGGCATTACCATCGGGGCGAATAGTTCGTCGTGCGTTAATACCGTCAACTTCATCGCTGTACACAAAACTTCATAAATACAGAAATGTAGCTGGTTCGGTAAGGAATGACTGTCGCGACCCTGGCACCTACGATCGGTCACTTCCACCCCCAGAAATTTACTGTCTTATGCTCACGCAAGTTGTGAATCATAATGAAAAGACGAGTGGATCTACAAACATATTTATTGATCGGCTTCCGTGGCGATTGTCACTCAACCTGTGTCCCGTTACTGTTGTTTCATTACATTGTTGATAGTAGGGTGTGAAATTAGGCTCAGTAGATAAGTATCTGATTTGATCAGTTCGAGGTGATATTACTACTGCATCGAAACTAGCACTGAAACCATCAGTTTCTTATTACATAAACAGGCAGTCTTCGAAGAATAGATGATGAAATGTTAGGAAAGCGAACGTAACAAAATACTCAGTGAAACCACACACTAACCACCAAAGAACATGAATGGTCACAGAAACTCACGTCAACCTTGAAAACTCAGACAGGTTTTGGAGTGCTTGGGTACCGTTCTCAGTGGTAAAAACTGAAAAATGATCACCATTGAAAATGTAGCCTACAACTTTGAAGACGACGTAGGTTCATTGTAAAGTAACGAATGAAGCTGTGATACATGTCTGTGCAGTAATTTGGTATTGGTGTTTTGTAATGACTTTGCTTTCAAAAGCTAACATGAATGAGTACAGTGGTATTGTCAGGGCGACTGTCACGCCGCACGAGTATCGACCGGTCAACCTACATTCAAACACTGACTGCTCATCGAGGAGTCCCTCAAACAATCATGAAAATTGCCTGTCTTATACTGCACAAAATGTAGCATTGATTAACATACAGAGTGCAGCTTGTAGTCGTTAACACCTAGATCAAGCATCGTACCTCCAGACTACGCCAATTTAGGAGAGATGCCTGAAGAGTCGAAGCAGACCCGCTGGCGAAACAGTGGAAAGTAACAACTAGGAGTCCAGCCGTCTTTAAGCTTACGGAAATAATTCATTATATAGAATAAACTATTGATTATTCAGTATGAACCTGCCTACATGAAGAGGATTGCAACTCCCTAAACCATGGTGGATGAATTGTTGACAACTTACGTCCCCAAGTTGGCCACGGATGGATAAGCACACCCTAGGCGGCTGTACGACAACAATTGTAATAGCCTCATCAATACATATGTCATGTTTTTCTTCCAGTCGTGCGGACGGCTGGCTGGTAGACCTCGAAACAATCGGTGTATCCTGCTTTTACCAAACAGTATGAAGTAATCCTGCTTGCTCGAATAAATGCAACGATTGTAACAATAAACATTGCCAGACGTTTAGGGAGAACCTGGACAGCTCAACTGAGATCAAGGTTTCTGCTTCGAAATCTCCTTAGTTTATGAAGTTCGCAGGTTACTTGCGACAGATCACTTACGAACTACATCACACCACCCGTAAGATAACGGGTAAGCAAAAGGAATCGGCCGCTTAAGAGTCCCTTATAGGCTATTATGGACAATAACTTTACTAGGTGGGACTTGTCATTAACATAAGTGTTGCTAGCATAACGAAGCACAACACATCAGACGCCACATTTCCTGAGAACCTGCGGCGAAGTAAGATTACTGTCAGACATTCGGCTGCCTGTTATCCAACAATTTCAACTCCAGGTTAGAGAATACGTAAGCAACCTGTTAGGTACACTTTAACAAACTATACAAAGGTCATTTTAAACTGTTAGAAAACAAATGTCAAACGTATCTCCACTTGTCCACTACAAGTCGCTGGGCCCGACAGATGACAAATTTTTTCGGAACTTTTCCTTCGGTTCGCCACCATATCCTGAGTTGTCCAATTCGAGTGCGGATGTCTGTGTGCAATCAACAGATGTTGGCAACCCAGCGCACTCAGCCAGTCTTCCATTTTTGTGTGATAAAATGGCTGGTGCTGCATGGAGTCATATCACGGGGAATTGCTTTGCTGAAAGCATTTTGAGGCGCAATAAATGTGAAATGAGCACTTGGCAGAATCCGTAAATCACGTCAAGTCACTTTGAATACGAAACAACAACTATCAATCCGTGGTAAAAAAGTGTAGTGAACATGTATTAGATGAAAACCCATCAGAGTGTACGTAAACACAGCAAGTCCACAGTGGTCAGTAGGTACTCGATACCACAATGGAAAACTCGATCAAAAAGGCATGTTCTTGAGTTGAACATACGTTTAACAAACTGTTTCGGCACTACATTTAATGAAGGCAGCCGTAAACCAACAGCATTCTAGTTTGAATATGAGTTCTTTTTTTCCACATCAACAACCTAAATATAAATTGTTCAGGGCTGCTTCGCAATGTGATACAATAGTAGTCATCAATAACCCAGTACCCGTGAGACAAACGGTCCCAAATGACTTAACAGCGAACTTGTATGCATCCCGTCTCAGACGTTGAAGCGAATGGAAAATTAATACTTTTCACGAATAACTTACTTCGCCAATGGCTCCAAGTAAAAAAGTTGTTTTCTTGACAGCTCTAAACTTCCCGTGAGTCAAGAATCAAATCTCAATCGCTCTCATTGATCATCAGTTCTTCAAGAGGCAGCCCAAATAGCACGCCCAATACGGTCCCTTAGGAGACTAGGGGGGGGGGCACTGCACTTTCGGTAAATAGTTGACACCAAACGGTGACCTTTTATTTTCTTTTTGATATAGTCAACATTGCGCTATAACGTGATGACAACAAATAGCAGATCACGACAACCTACCGGCATTTGAAGTCAACCCGCATGGAACTCAGTGAGTCATGTGAAGGTGATGTATTGACACAGAACAAAAAGGTGACACATCAACGACAGAAATAAATAAATCGCAAGAAGTACATGGCATGGGAAAATGTCATGTACTTGTCCTGAAAAACCAACTTATTTACAAAGCCCGGTGTTTACCCCAGAAAAGCCCCCCTTTTGCCCCATTAAAAGTGGGTCTGTGTGCTGCTTGGGAGTATCAGTGCAGATCTTCCAGATTACAATGCTGCATATCATGCTAAAAGTACGGTGCACAACGACAATGCAATGCTAAATATGAGAATGAGCATTACAAATAATGCACACATAACTGAATGAAACGGTTCAAGTCAACACGAAGTGTCAGGAGTTTATTCGATTATGCCGACAAATCAGTTAAGTAAAACATCAGCATAAATTGATGAGTATTAACACGAGTTGCGCAGATTAAATGACTTTCAAACTTCCTGGTTCATTCAAATCTTACAATATCTCACAATTTGCTACACACTCAAAATTCAGATTTGCTAAGTTCAAGTCGGCCGTATTCATCTTTCCATTGAGTATTATGCTACAAAGTCTAGTGTTCTTAATGGCGAACTTGTAGCGATTATTTTTGACAGTTGAGATCTTTCAGTTTGGACAAGTGCTGAAAAAACAAAGCAGTATAGAGGGATACTTAAACTTGAAATTGAATGATTACAAATATGACTACTACAACGTCAATCACTAACGGAGTTCGTTGAAATCATGCTCATGATTTCAGTAGGTTCGATGTTTGAAAGGACAATAAAATTTACTTTAAAATCTGTCCAGAAATAAAAGGTTGCTAATTATAATCGGTTCAGGGATCCACGATGATAACCAGTGCCTGGAATGAAAAGGAGTGCAAACACAGTCAGGGTACTCCTCGGAGTGCCACTGCTGGAGAAAACCAAATATCGCTCCAGAATGGCAATCTTGTTCGTTCAAATAAACTATGCAGCTAGGGGGACAAACAACATCAACTTACCAAGCCTCTGGCTAAGTGTTTGCTCAGAAAAGTGTAATATGCTGTGTGCAACCAATTGCACTCAGGCGGATTGGCGCGTGGCTTGGACCAAGGCTCTGTAATACAATTCACTGTCGGGTGATTGACGCCATTTGGGTTTTCGATTGTGTAAGTTGTGTGCATGACTTACTGGGCCTCTGGCTCATGCTTGTCCGTTTTTGTTATCATTCCAGATTTCCGTTTGGCCCTCGTCCTTCAGAGAAACGCTGTTCCTCAGTGCCTCCACTCAGTTGCACGTTACAGCTCCTATGAATGACGGAAAGATAAGTGTGTGTGCAAACGAGAAGTACAATATATCTCCAGAACGTTTAGGATAATTGCGCTTTCTGTTCACCAAAATACATGCGAACGGTGGTTCTCGAAAGTGTAGCTTTAACAGAAGTAAAACCGTTGGGGTTTGTATGAGTCTATCGCTTGCGCTCATTTAAGAATGGACCAGATTCCAATCGCTGCAAACACCCTACACGAATCAAATCTACTTTTTATAATGTCTGCACTAAGAACATAGCCGATTACCACAACCAACTACTGTTCATTAAACGTACATTACAGTGTTCCCTGTACGTTGATAATTTTGTGTTTCCATTTTTTGTGCGGAGTGTATCGTTTCGGTAATGCACTTGTCGCGCATGATTAGAAACCGCAAGCTGTCCTTATCTTTTCATAGGGCGGATCGTTCTGATCACTAGCTGCGTAACATGTACACTTACTTTGGTGTCTGGCAACAGAATTAACTTCATCCCAAAAGACACACCGTTGCTTAACTTGTTGTTCTTCACGTGGATACTCTTTCTGTCTGGTGTAGTGTACATAACTGTCGTTGGGTCGCATTAGTTGACACTTCACTTACGTTATTTGTTTATCTACCTGACCGTTTTGTTGGAACATTTTCATTCACTATGAGAATATCCTCAGTTGCGTTACTTCTTGCCTCCACTACAAAACATATGTAGATATGAAAGACAAGTGGAATAGTTTTATTTAGAAATTCTGAATTAAAATACTGGTTTGACGCTGTACATTTCATAAAATTCAATATGTCTATACAAATGTTGTTATGGTTTACTGTGAAATGTATGTGTACGGCGCTATCCAGTACACGGGCGTCACATCGAATCCACCAGGCGGAATTATTGTACCAGGCCAAACTGACGCATACAAGGGGATTGAATCCTTAAGAATGAATTAAGAGGGTATAGAACAATATTATTTTTCATTGACTGTTAGTAAAATGTTTGGCTCAATGAATATCTTTAATTACAAAACAAGCAATTGACAAAATGACCGGGAAATAGGCAAATGAATGAAATAATTTAATTCCGAAGTAAAAAGCCATGTACTGACTGTCGTCTTAGTCAGTCGTATTTTTTCAAGTAGAGCTGAACATTACGTCTGTCATTTGAAGGTTGCCAATTAAAACTTCTAAACACTTAAGCAAATGTCAGAATATACAAATACTTATCCACAACGGCTTAACTTCAGTCAAAGAGCAGTGCATTTTACTTTCTTATGAGTAGGCGAGAGCTGAACACTGTCTTGAAATACCTGCTACTAACACAGTACTGGCAATCAATACACTTCAGGAATTGACTGTCATGAAAACCCTCCTATCAATTACTACAACAAAGGTAGACGCGATGGAAATAGAGAAATATTTGACAAAACATTCGACCTTTAATGACCGCCTAATACGTATGGTTCGAAAAAACTTTTGACAGATTCGTAATCAGAGGCAGGATCTCCAACGTCCGGTCAGCAGCATGAAACATTTGTACATATCATAAGGGACGCCGACTTCGACAAACAGTTCGGTAACGCAGCGTCAAACGTTAATTATTTCTGAATTCTCCCTCGCTGTGAGCAACGGTTTGTCAAAACAAGCGGTCAGTGGCTTCAAAACCGTCCTTTCTGCCTAAATTACACTATTACCTCAGTCGACCGATTACACAACCTACAAGACTGCCCAAAGTGATGAATACCACAGTGAGTACATGCACTTCAAAATGGTACCATGTTGTGTAGCCAGCCTTCTTCTAGCTTGATGTTTCAATCCGCGTTTGGGTTAGTTATTCTGTCATCGAGGCTTTAATTGTAACTATATATTTTTATTCATTATATACCATTTTTTAGCTCAAATTAAGCATCCAATCTAACACAACTGTCAAATTTTCCTTTCGTTGTGAAAGTTAAGTGACAGAGAATATCGAAACGTAGCTTATGTATTCACTTCCACAACCAATTATTTGCACCTTCCCAGGGAAATGTCTAGAATGTACGAAATGCTCGTCCAACTTTATAAACTAGAAGCTGAGGATTCGATTAGACAAACAATTGATGAAACATTACTGTCGTTGAATATTGGCGTTTGGGGCACTAAAAATAATTATATAAAAACTATATGCCACGTCTCTAAGATGTGTAACACCGAGTGTCAGATTGTCCCCGACGTTCCAGGATAATACACTCAGTAGCATGTAGTGGACAATTACAATAACACTGATCCAGCCGGTCGGGTTAATGGAACTATCTTCCGAGTCCGATATAGTAACATAAAATAATTCTCGAAATGATTGGAATTGATACGGTACCAAGGGCAAGAAGTACAATATAAATGTACTCTCACCTCGAATGAGAATTAACAAGATACTCGACTTGTTCAGTAGTTAAAGCGCTCAAAATGAAATAACCAACATCAGCCGGGGATACTAGCCAGCAGTCAACGGGAACTGGGCACAATTGGATAACAACTGGAGAACAATTGGATATATATGAAGGTAAGGCCGGTTACACAATGCAAAACAAGACAGTTTTCTTGAGTAAGCACTGATAGTTATGAAAAATAAGGGAACGGAAATACATTCTATCCATGCGATCGTGTCAAAAATTTATCATAATTAATCACTGTACACAACAAGAGAAAAATTGAAAGCCAATTTGTTACTCACTTTTAACAAGAAAACCAAATATGCTCCAGCTAATTTACTATTCGGTATCGCACCAAACATTAAACGACAGACATATCAAACAAACATCAACAAATCCAATACTGAACGTATTTCGAATTTTGACAGAATGTCTTCTGACATTTACAGTGCACAATTTTAGTAAATTAAATTTTTCTACTTAGTTAGGGATTCTATCGCAATGAATCAAATGGACAACTATGAGGTTATTGACTAAAGTTCACGTACGCTTTGAGACGGAAGATCCGTTCACAGTAGAGCTTGGTTGGTAAAACCACGGTCCGCAAAATGAATATTATCTGTTTGTAATCGTGTTCCTATTCTACATAGCAGTCCACGTGATGCTAAAACCAATTGTGAATTGTCGGCTTACAAATGAGTAGCATGAAATGATATATGGAAAATTAGGAATCCTTGCGACTGACGCTAATTTACTGTTGCAACTCGAGTCTGCATCTGTTAATCCAGGTCAATGGGGTTTAACTCATTCATTCCTCAACTTGTATAGTGTGTTAAAGTTTGTTGTTAAATATGGGTTAACCCATACTATTCAGTCCAAGCTTCAGCAAAAACACGGGAGGCACGAATCTGGGTTCTGAAATGTGGTGTTGATAGACCGTACTGTTGCAGCTAAGTGAATCATCAGCGGTACGGGTTATTGTAACTGGCCCAAAGGTTCCAATCGTTTTAGACACTATGTTCCAATGGACACCACTGGTCCGAACCTTCATCTAAAATTTGTCTTGCTCTGGTCACACTTCAATTCTGGACATGCCACATTCACAAACCCTCCGGGGACATCGTAGCTGATTTAGACCACTACTTATAATGTTTACGTTTCATGGTTTGAAAGCGTCGTCCAAACAATTACAACGTTCACCCACTCGAACAGTTGTGAAACTGCCTAGGAAACTTAATCAAGTCGGTGTCCACGTCGATGCTGAGTCGTGAACCTGCTGCTGTTAATCAAAATCAATTTTGTTACATTTCCCTCCGATGTGGTCGGGTAACCTGAACGTGAGTCGCGACATGCAGCGTTCCAACACTCCAAGGTCACTCGACACACGAACAGTCCGCCAGGAGCCCTCCCAAATCCCAACGGTCGCTCCGAAAACATCCACATGGACCTCGAAGGACCACCTTCACCTCTCACCGTGTATTGACCCAATCTCTCACTGACCAGAAGCTATACCGTTAACAGATTCAACAACGGTATCAGTCGTCCGGGATTTTGTCGAATATTGTATTGCACGTTTCGATTGCCCATCCTCGATTACAGTTGACTGCGGTACATGATTTGATTCAGCGTTATTTTCAGAATTGACCAAATTGTTAGACCTTCAACGAACACACACCACGACATATCACCCACAAGCGAATGGTTTCGTGGAGCGTTTGAATAGTCAGCACAAAGACACATAACTTGCCCACGAGCAGTTCTACTGGGCATTTGTAACTGCATCAAGCACTACATGATGACTCTAGCGTCACTAGTCTGAGATTGCTTTCCTTACCAGGAAGCTGACTTCTTTAAACTGACAAACAGTTATTGTCGACAAACAAAGCTACGTTAACGGGTTGGCGAGTTAAATAAAATCGCTACGAGCAAGCAAAACGCGTGCTGCTGCTGTTATCAGGAACCTATCGCGGCAAACGTGTAAAAGTCTTTTCGTGTTAACAAACAGCCTGCGGAAACTTTTGTGATTGACAGGTCAGTCGGAAAAAAATGTCAACTGTCCGCTTCACACCTGCCTTTCATGGCTCACTTTCCAACGTAACAACACAAGCATCGACTGGCTGTCTTTACCAAAGTCAAACTCCTTGTTAGTCCTGGCTTTGCCTCCCGCACCCGTTCTTGATGAGCACCTTCGACAACTTAAGACCCAACCTGGGAGGTGAGTTCATTTTTCAGTCTGCTACCTCAAGGTGTTTTTCTTTTATTCGACATCCACTGTGCAGCCGATAATTCATTTTCAAATGTATACCATGCATATGTTGATCAACAACTAACAGTCTCTATTGGGTTTAATAGAAAACCCACCCTCACAAGTGTAAAGATCGCCGGGCAATTAAGGACAGTCACGTTACGGTGGGTATATAACTCTTTCAGTAACGTTCAGGTGTTTCACCTTCCCTTATTTCCAGGTCTAACGCGTCGCCTAGCAACAGTGACCGGACTCAAGCAGAACAACTTTGAACACCGTAACACAGCGACTGTGCAACAGTGAGATCACACGCCTTTTTATGTCCTCAGGAAACGTTTTCAGGCTGGGTGGCTCTCTCGTTGCTGGCGAGCAAAAGATTATCCGTTGTCCAAGATTAAAATTTATGGGTGGAAGGCATTAGCTATTGTACATCGTTCCAAGGAGCGCAAATGTCTTTGGACCACTTTTGACGTTTCCAAAATCGTAAACTCCCTGCGACGTGTCAATCACCTTGGTAATATCACTGTACTCATTCATGTTAGCTTTTGAAAGTAAAGTCAATACAAAACACCAATACCAAATTACTGCACAGACATATGTATCGCAACCTCATTCGTTACTGTACAATGAACCTACGTCGTCTTCAAAGTTGTAGGCTACATTTTCAATGGTGATCATGTTTCAGTTTTTACCACTGAAAACGGTACCCAAGCACTCCAAAACCTGTCTGAGTTTTCAAGGTTGACGTGAGTTTCTGTGAACATTCATGTTCTTTGGTGGTTAGTGTGTGGTTTCACTGAGTATTTTGTTACGTTCCATTTCCTATCACCCTAACATCTTGTCTTTTGAGTCTGCCTGTTTATACGGTGAGAAACCCATTGAATAATGTTTGTTTGTAGATCCACCTGTCTACTCACTATGATTTCTGACCTGTTTTAATAAAAGTCAGTTGATTTCTGGGCGTATGAACAACCGAGCGGGGGAATCACTCTTGCAATAGAATAATTAAGCCTTAGGAACTGAAATTCACACACAAAATTCTGTTATCACCCGAAGGAACCACGAATGTGAATAATCCATTGTCTAGGCTGTCATCAACGTTCGACTGAACAAGCAGGATCAGTCTATTTAGTTTGCAGAGAATCGCTTACTCTACACCCAGGCGCATTCCGAAACTCTCACGCGATCCTTGTTCAATAAAGTCAAGAAACGCCTGTTTTTCAACGGAATTCTAACTTGATGAACAGACGGAATCGATTTTCTCAAACCGCTGCCACACCGAGCGCAGAAAAGTTGGAAGTAAGATACATTCATCAGAAAACTCTGTCTGTGCGCAGTCCGTTTCAAGAAGCCTGGGAATTTCAGATGTCCTCATTAAAGTGGTCGACTTAAAATAACCACTAACGGATGTGATCTGTGTACCCTGATGACAATGTGATTAACTGTGATTGCTTCCGTTCATATTTTAGGTGAACTTGGTAAGTTATTGACATCCTTGTAAACACAGCAACGATGCTCAACTAACCTGTGAATTCGATCAGTAAATCCCATAAACCTACCGGTTCTGACTTAAAGGCATAGGAAAGTCAGAATAGATTTGGTGATGAGACGCACTGTTTCTAGCTGTTACGATGTTAGTCATGTGAACAAATAATTTCGACTCATTTTGTCATCCCGGTGGAAGATTTTGTGTGTGGTATGCAATCAGTCAGGCGCCTGTGATGCAGTTCGCACTCACTTTTGGGTGTGGCTACTATCCAATGATCTCGTTAGTCGTTTTGTACACGCATGATGGGCTGACCATGCCAGTTTGACTGAACACTGAGAAAAACCCCGGAAACAACGTTTTCACATTCTTTTATTGAATTTTCTTGTTAGATGTGGGCGCTCAACATTCTTCATTTTTCACACTTCACCGACACTTAACGTCACAAACCGATTATTGAAACCGCCCTTTTATTCAAACCTAAACATCCGCCAAAAACGTTATACGCCAGCGAATTTTGCAGACAAACTATAACCTGTCTAAGTTCCCAGTGTATCCGCTGAGGAGCATTCTGCAAGTTGGAATTATCTCACCTGCTGAAGTTCGTTGAATTTCCAAAGAGTTCCTGATTGGACAGACGAATGTGTCGAATCGAATGGGAGAATCTGCCATGGTGGGCTACTGTGCATAGGATTGGAAGGATATGCTGGTGGCACGAAAACTGGCCACTGTTCTTCGTGTTTTGATCTTCTACAGGCTGTCTGAAGGTCCACTGAAGTGAGAGAACAAATCATCGCACAGTTAATCAAATTGAATGAAGATGAGACAACATCTTAAACTGTTTCGGATTCAACAAATTAGTCAGCTTTCTAAATCAACATCTAACTGAATGCACACAAAATATGGGTTTTTGAATTTCCAATCACTAGGCTTAATAGAGTTACAATAACTGAGCACCCGGTTGTCGAAGATGGATTCATAGATTCATACAAGGACAGTATTCTGAACTTCCTCACTTCCTTGGCAACGATATTTCCGATAGACTGTGCTAGGCAATACTGCTGCAGCTCATACCATATCAACCTTCTATCGTGCGCGAAATGATCAGACAGCGGAAACAGGTAACTTGCCGGATGAAGCTGAACAGCTTTTTTTCAACCAACGCTTAGCACTACTACAGTAAGTAGTTATATAAAGAGCATCAATGAAATCAGCTTAAACTGTCCTTGAAATAGGCTTCTTTCTGTCAGTATGCAACTGCTCAGTTGGTGCAGCAATGATAAAAACCACTACACCAGCGTTTTTATGCTTGCTCTTGACGGACTTCGTGATCTGTTCCCGTTTCTTACGCAGTGATGCGTTCGAACGTCCCAGTCCAAGACCTGAAAACACTTGCTGCGTAACCCTGCGTAACCCTGCGAACCACTTGAATAAGGTAAGCTAAACGGCACCCTGTGGGAACAAAGTCAAGTGATGAATCCAGTTAAAACTAATCATCAATATTTTGAGGTGAGACGAAGATTATCAGTGCAAGGGTAGTAAATTGGCATATCACTATCAATAATTACTCAGTCACTGTAGCTAGACGGTACTGTAGCGGAACGTTTTTGCAGCAAGTCTCCAGTTTTAAAAAGCCCACCCGACTACAGACCATCTCATAAATGGACTAAACCACCAAAAGTAAGGATCCTAAAGTCATCATTCAATAGATCAATTGCGAACTGCCGTAAGCATACTCTTCAAGCCAGCATCCTTAGGCGAAATAACGACGCATAAATTCAGCGATCGTTATACATTTCCTGTGTGTCGACGAGAATACAAGGCTTGATTGAATTGTGTCGAATCGGGTAAGCTACTGAGTATGACACTTGGGGTCAGGTGATAAACAATGTCTTGAAGAATGATCGAACTATACTGCAAAAGGACTAAGGATGGATTCCTTGATCCACTGTGTATGCAAGTGCATCTTGAACAGCGCACATACGCCACAGTCAAAGTCGACCTTTCTCACGTTTTGTCCAAGTCTGCCAAGTGAAAATAAGTCCCTCTGTCTATATCTTGCCGAACCACTCAACAACTGTCCAACATTCCTAAATAATGGCACTTGCTTTTTGGTTATCTTTAGTGGAGCAAACCATAGCAACTGATTTCTCTTTTGAACCCAGTCAAACTTGCTCAGACGCACTGGAGTTGAAATGTCCCTTGTAACCCATGTATTTGTTAACGTCCCATATACACCGCTGAATAAGAAAATAGACAAGGCAGCTTGCAATACTCAAGCAATACGAGAATGATGTTTGCGAGCTGGGTTATTCTTGTTTGTGTAGCGAAGGTTTTGCGTACGCGAGCTGGCTGGTTATTTATTCATCAAGAGAACATGAGACAGTGTATCGATTGCCGATAAATAGTACAAGACTTGATTGCTATAGTCGGCGCGATGAACCTTCCCCATAGTTCCGACTGAGCAGTCTTGCAGTAAACCCCACCAGTTAATCGTTCGACGACGCCAGAGAGTTCACTTCGATTGTCCAAATGATCGATGGCTGTAACGATAGTGGTTTTGATTACGTAATCTGTTCTTG
>LUCH01018461.1:0-14116 GCA_013368495.1 Paragonimus heterotremus
CACAACAGCACACAAGCCTGACCACCACGCCAAGGTAACAGAAAAGGTCAGGAGTGCATCGTTCTACACTTTCAGAGTCACCCATACACAGAGGTATATCTACCAATTACGGAGACATACAATCGGCGCCTTATTCCTAGACTTCAGCTCAAGTTAGGGTTTACGGCGAGGTATCTGACAGTCTCAGCACCAGGAGTGGCGTACGTCAAGGCTGTCTACTTTCTCATAGACGAAATAATGGGAGACTGTTTGCGGCACTTATTAGGTGCCGGCGTGAACGTCCTACCTGGTGGAATATTGACTGATCCTGATTATGTGGATAACGATGTGTTTCCGTTTGACAACTTGCTTGTGGCGCAAACAGTGCTATTTCGCATTCTGCTGCTTACTTCAGAATGCGTTGTCCATTTTTCAAGTGCAGTGATTCTGCGAGATTTCTATGATTACGTAGGTTTGACGTTGGTTAATGAAGTTATGGGAGTTGTTGATTAGTTTTGCGATTTACTATGGAAACTAAGAGACGGTAAGTACCGTCTTGTACGTGATAACGATCGTTAAAGTTAGTATGCTTTCGGTCATAAGATGCGTGATTTGGAGTTTCAAGATATTCAGTTCCTAACCATCACTAGAGTCTGAGGAACCAGCCTGTTGCAGATCTACCGTCACGTTCTGCTGTACGGTACTTGCAAACAATGGTCCTTCTTTATCCTAGAACAACCATTTTAACTACGTTCGCTTTACTTCTAAGGTGTATGCTGCTGTCTGCACCGGATAGTATCCGGTTATCCAACTGTAGACAGCAGCAGTCGTACAAACAGAGCATCAACTCCACAACAGCGCAATTGATTGCCAACTTCCTTATTGCTAATCTAGTGTACACAAAAAAGCAGTTTGTGATGTTCCCATTTCAATATATGGGATGATAGCACCTAGTCGTCTGGTCATGCTTTTCCATGACGAAACACTCACTACACGTCAACGAATACGCGTTCCGTATGTTAACGGAGCGACCTAACCAATTCACATTACTCTGATCCAGTGCTGAATGATTTAGGTTAACACTGTAGTTGATAAACGGAGGGGACATGGTATCCTGAACGGTAGGCACATATCAGTATCACACCTCAAAACAGAGGCATCAGCTTAAAAAGAAAAACATTTAGATGTGGCTTTTAGTTCATGTGTAACCAGTAGATAGTATGGAAGCCGGTCCCAACAACACAGATCGGAATGGTTAGGTGCGCCCTCTCTGTCTCGCCGAAGGCTCAGGAAAGATCTAATATTACCATACAAAACCCTACCAAGAAAAATGACTTCGCATTTGTTTCGGCTATGTAGTCCAGATAGTTATCTAATCATTCGTAGACAAGTTATGAAGCTTGATTAACCAAGATGGTTGTGTGGATGTTGACGTACGGTCTCTTAGGTGTTATCAGTCATCATCATAGACAGCAATACATCAGTGGTCCACGTTGATGCTTAACCGCCACACAACCAAGAAGAAAAAGAAACAAACCCTGTTTAGGAAGAGAGAAGAAAAAAAGACAGTGGAGGGGACCTAGTCATTAAAAATATCTACGTCTCTATTTAAACATACAACATCAAGACGCCTACACCTTGCAAACAAACAACCGAGCTGTAAATGAAAGTGAGGCGTCATCAGCAAGACAGCTTCCTTACGGCTTTCACTGCCCCGCGTCATTACGTGCGCTCACTTCACAGACAACTGGGACAAACCACAACATTCACGCCACTGGGCGCGATTGGCCGCCATCTCACCTAACGTCTCAAGCCATCGACTCTGCGAGGGCTCCCGCCTGGCAGACAAACCCGATCTACAGTGACCAACCCCTTCGTAAACGATTTCATTTGTCTACACCAAGTTATCATCCGCCCATTTCGTTCCTTGCGCCATTCGGCCGCAGCATCGACAAAGAGTGCCCAGTGTGGCACATGATTAGCTGGCATCCTTAGTACATGACCTAAACATCTAAGTCTTTACAAATGTAGTGAATGAATAAAAGAACTCGTTTGACAATCAATGCCAAACACCCGCTTCCTAACCTCCTTGTTGCTTACTCGCTGGTGCCACCCGATACGAGCGATTGTACGCAGACATCGGTGGTCAAACACTTGAACATGGTTCACGTCCTCTACCCTGATGGGCCACGTTTCACTGCCGTAAAGTAATACAACCCTCACTGTTGTCTGATATACACGACCCGTAAACGTCAGAGAGATACCTGTCTGTCGCCATAAGTGGCTCAGATTAGTAAACACTGCCCCAGCTTTGAAAATAAACGCTTCTATTTCATTTCCTGCACCACCGCCGCCGCTGATGCAGCTTCGCAGGTATACAAACCGGTCAACAACCCCCATGACTTCATTATCCAACATTAAACCTGTGTAATCACAGCAAACTTGCAGAAGCGCTTTGCATTCCAAGGCTGCAAAGCGCATTCCGAAATACTCAGTATAACGCGAAACTGCGTTCAGCGTTGCTTGTGCCGCTTGAAAGTTGTCAAACAGCAACACCTTGTCGTCAGCATAATCAAGATCAGTCAGTTATCAGTGGAACTTGCTTGAGTAAACTAAGAGCACCAATCCCGGTTAGAGTTTCGCGGTAACACAGCAAAAAGCGATTGGAGAAAACCATATTTGGGAAGTTGCACAACAAAGGCATCACTAGTCACAACTTTTGACCACGTCCGGTCGCATCGCCGAATGAAGGGACCTTCACACAAGTGCCAACAGTACATCGGCAGGAAGGCTGGACTGTTATATAACCACGACGACAAGCCCTGCACAAAATGGGTGTGATCCTGAAGCATGTCTAAACTCAAACAACACCAGGATGCTTACTTCTTCGACGAACCTCCTGTTTACCGGAGGGCATTGGGTAGAAGATAGTTTATATCTGACAGGGAACGTTGATTTTAGGCTCCAGTGTTCGACCAGGTACCGTATGATCACCTGCGTCAATAAAAGATGTGCGCCTACGAGGGACTTAATAGACTTAACCCGGGATAAACCGTTAACGGACAAGATCAATCAACACTTACTAGACGGCTTGCATACCTCCAGCTGTCTATCTAGCGCTCGGAAACCAGCTCTTCAAACACCTACAAGACCAACTGCAACCAAATTTATTCGGTTTCGCTGTCATAAGGACGGCGAATCGCCACCTCAGACGGAAAAACAAGGTGGATGCAGCCCCAAATTGTGAAGTTTGACAGGGACACTAGGCTAAGAGAAACATTCCCGGGAGGGCAGAGGGTACCACGTTAGACGGTGTTCGTCGCACTGCAGAGTAACGAGTTGGGTCTCGGTGTGTTAGCAAACCACCAGAGCGAGGTTTCACCTACTGCAGATCGTACGAAAGCCAGAACGCCTGGAGCAGCTCACTGACCCTATGCCGACGCACTGAATGAAACTCTTCGATCCACCCACTTCATACTCAATCAGCGTCACCGTCGATCGGTAAGATAGTTAACGGGCAGCAACACGCACGATTCCCCCAACATGGAACACCGTCACCGCCACCAACAGGACCATTCCGACTTACTCTCAAAGCCACCAAGCACTAAGCAGCACGGAGGTGAGAGGACCGTATTTCCCTCTCGACAATAATGGTGCACTCAGGACCAACCTCCGTAAAATTCCCAAGTAGAGACCGACCCTTTGCACTGGTTGCCTGGCCAGGCTGTCAACTTACGACGCACTGATAGCAGCACCCGACTAAGCAGCTTACAGGAGGATATCAAAAGCGCGTACAGTTCCCAATGACAATCACTGGCCTGCAAACCTCAGGGATGACGTCCACGGCAGGGAAGCCCCAACAGCCTACCGTCAGTGAACCCTGCAACAGAACAAACAGGACCGCACGCGCGAAGTGAGCCCGCCCCACAGACTGTCAATACCCATCAAACGAACCTGCTACAGTATCTACGGTGCTAACTCAGCCTCAACACCCTGTGCGCACCGGTTACGAAGACCTAAACAGTAAAGTGAGCAGCCCAGTCTGCACTAGCTTTCACATTCCAGAAGAAATTGGCCAGTGGTCCCCAGCAAACTTACGTGTCCGGCCACCCCAGCTCAATTGAGTCATGCGTGGTGCGCCAACCAAAGCACCGTAAGTACAGCCTAATGTGTCCCCGTACGACCCATCCCTAATACCACACGGAGAGTTGTGCGCCGCGATGTCGCCAACTGGTATTCTCAAAATACTCAAAAGCTGGAACCTGATGCCCTGCGGACAATCAGCAGTCGGTGAATATGGCGACTGTCAGACAACTGCCTAGTGAATGTCTCTACAGAACATACGCCAACACTGATGAAGTGAAAACACGACTGGAGACTACCATTCCGCCACAGTCCAATAAAACAACTAGAGTAGGTAGAAGTTCATTGTATTGACAACAATTCGTGTATTAATGAGAAGCAAATGCAATTGTATTAGTCTTCTGAATCCCGACCGGCTCCATCCTGCTCGTAATCGCTTCTTCTGCTGTTATCCATCTCCTCGTCTGAATGGTGTCTCTCCGAACCAGATCGACTGTGGTGAGACAGAGAATGCGAACGGGAACGAGAACCGGACCGTGAACGAGAACGCACAGGGCTGCGAGACTCAACGGACCTCGAACGGCTACGCGACCGTGAAACGGAGGCCGAACGAGAGCGCGATCGCCGATCAGAACCATTCTTCACACTACTTTCACGGCCATTGCGGCTTGGAGAACGAGATGCAACCTTAAAGAGAGATTAGCATATAAACTAGACTTACCACTGATCGCTTGTCACTGTGATGTGAAATTGACCTATCCCGCGAATGGTGGGATTCAGAACGATGAGTAGCACTCCTTGAGCGAGCAGCGCCAGACAATTCTCGGGAGCGTTTGCGAGAGTCTCGTCTACTGCGCGAAGTTGACCTTTGTCTCTCACTAGATTCAGAACGATCACGTCGTCTCCTGGGGGACCCAGATTTCCGACGGCGATATGAATCACGACTGCGTGAACGATTGGAGTCCCTACGTTTTCGGCTGCCCGAACGAGAACGGCGACTGCCTGAACGCGACCGGCGGTTAGTGCGGTCTTCATACACACGGAGGCGCCGTCCATACAATTCGTATCCGTCGAACTTCTCAATTGCTTCTTTCATATCAGCATACGCAGAGAATTCCACAATGCTACAACAAATAAGTGAAGAAGTAATACTTACCCGTCATTCCTAGCTGACTTGTGTGCATCGGCGTAGGTAACATCACCAGCTTTCCTCATCATATCTTTCAAATCCTAAAATACAACCCACGATCAACCAACGTATAAAGACACGGATGATAAATCATGATAAATTAGGTTTGCCTACACCTTAAAAACGCGCGAGTGAGTTACCTCGCGATTTGTCTGGCCACAACATCGAACCACGTTACCGACCAAGACCTGGGCCGAACGACCGTTGAACGGTGCGACCAACACGACCCTCAAGCGCCACGAAATGGATATCGACCACTCCTACGCGTCCTAGGCCAACCGAAACCAACGAACGTTCGGTCACTGAATTCGAGACAACAATCGATTAGTCTCCCATTGTTTATTTAAAGCTTACAAACAAATGAACTGACGACTCACCTGCCAGCTCACGCGCGAAGATAAATTCTCCACCACAACTCTGTATTCCGTTCGCGTCGGTGGACCGTACCTACTACACAGCGGTTAGCACAGAAAAATGTACGAGGTAATTACCGATCGCGTCCACTGGCACGGCGACTCCCACCACGCGAACCAGGGGGCAGCCTTGCGTGTTCCACAATGATCCGTTCACCCCTGAGTTCTCTGCCGTGGAGATCGTAAACAGCGTCATCCGCGTCCTTCTCATTGTCAAACTCGACAAAACCATAACCATTCTTCAGAACCACATCTCGTAACCTTCCGTATCCTTTGAAAAAACGTTCTATATCACGTTCCGTGCAACGAGCAGGAAGGTGGCCAATATAGATGCGCGACATAACGACAGCGAAACCGAAACTACCGAAACAATGCAACGTACGAGCTCACTAAAACAACGGAGCAAGTTAAGGTCATATATCAAAGTGATGATTGATTAAGATTTGATGTTCATTGCTGGGGGATAGATTAGTTTCTTTATTAATGAAAAGTTATCCACAAGTCGTTGTGGCTGTTTTTTCGAATTGATCTCATTGCAACGTTTTGTACACTATTTTCTATTGCATAATTTTGATTGGTATTCACACCTTTCGCTTTCCCCAAGTTCACAAACACAGCCGACTTTTAAACCAACTTAATCGAACTAATCAATAAGCAGTAAATACAACTCACTCACTTCTCGGTTCGCAAGCATTGCGTTCTCCCTGTGTCCAGTGCTGTTGGTAAGCAGATTTTTAGAGAGATAGAAGCTAAGTAAAGAAATTCCGCCGCAATGGCCGACTGATTCTGTTACCTTCTAACTCTCCAAAACTCTGCTTACCAACGTCACTGTGCGCAGGGAGAACGCAAGGCTCGTGAACCGAGTAGTTAGTGAGTTGTATTTAAATTGGTTTAAAAGTTGGCTGTATAAGTGAAGTTGGGGAAAGTGAAAACTGTGAATACCAATCAAAATTATGAAATAGAGAATAGTGCATAAAACGTTGTATCATACGTTCATTGACATTTTTATTCACTTCGCTTACTTATTTTAAGCGGGTTACTGGCAATTTGTCTCAGATCCTTTCGGCCCTTGTCTTTTCTTATTTTTGTCTCATTGGTGCCCTGTGTATTAAATGCCTCGAAAGAGAACCGTTATTCGTTACCGAACATCGTATTGCTACATTACGTAACCTATTGTTTGCGCGTTATTTTTCCCGTATTTCGTATTATCAAAATCCGCCGTTTGTTTTGCATTGCTTGTTTTGTCTGACAATGACTTGCGTCAGATCTAGTAGTGCATGGCATCACATTTGCAAAATAACGGTGCAAATTCTGTGGAGTCCTCGTTGGACGTGGTGCCACTTCAAGTGCACTGATGTCAGCGTAGGCCAACACAGCCAGCTGGCTTCTTTATCGCTCCTCTTTACCTACATGAGCTGTAGGTTTAAAAGCATCCGAAGCACCACTTTACCCTGGCGAGATCACGCTCGCGTCACGAGAATTGAGTCGATATAGAAGATTGTGACAGAAAGTATTGGGTTTTTCTTACCTCTGAATGTCCTCCTGATTCTTCCATGGGGAGTAGGATGGACGAGTTACAGCAGACATAATCTAAAATGCGACTCGAATGAGTACATTGTTATCCTCCTCCTGGTGTTGCAATCTTCACGATAGCAGCCGCTCCCTCAACTGCACACGGAGAGAACGCTGCGATGAACACAAAGGAGAATGCCGTGGGATTAAGAAGAGTTATTTTATGGGACCGCTTGCCACAAGCTCTAATTGCAGACTAGGTTCGTAGTCTCTGCTCCCGCGCCGTCTATCCAAGTCCACGCGCCTGCAGTACAGGAGTATCAAGCCGTTTCTGTGGACATCATGTCAACGACGGACCCTCCAAACAATCACAAATGTAGAGGGTACGAGGATCCTTCAGATGCCGTCTTCTGTATTGCCTGAGAAAATCCGCTGAACGATCGTGTTCAATATTAATCTTACCATGCTTTCAACACGAAAGGAGCCCGTTGAGATTACATATCATCACTCAAAAGGCGCTTCTTTCAGCTGTACCATCAAGTGTTCCCATTAGTTGTCTCCCAACATAACACGCGTTATCTCCTTTAAAGCCTGCATACCATCAAATGAGACAAACAAATTTTTCATGGGTGGAAACTCCCAAACACCATTTCAGAAAACGTAAATTGATTGAAGTACGGAAGCCGCAATTTGCGACGCCAAAATTACCAGTCAAGCACCCCGTAAGGTCGTTGACGTGCGCCTAGGCGGTGAGATCGCGCCGCAGGCACAAAGTTGGACTGTCAAACCAACATGACAGAACAAATAGAGTTCGAACCCAGACTGTCCCTAGTGCTTTCCTCGATCTTAGTTCCTATCTCCCAAACCGTTCCTCGCACCCTCCTTCCGCTCCTCTCGCAAAGTCAATCGAGGATGTAGTCTTCAAGTGCAAGTATACGAACTGTCTGAGTCTTTCCAGAAGAAAACCGAAAATCAGATGCATAGTTCATGAGGCAGCCGCACATCTTCATTTTTGCGGAAAACTGGGTTATAGATGATATCAGGGACAGTGAAATGGGTGTCTACGAATGGCCGATTTACTAGACAGGGTCCGCCCAGGGGAACACGGGTGTTCTGCAGTGTCTTTTCACCAGAACCTCCAAGCACCCTCGGCTTTCTGTTAATTTCAGTCGTCTGACAAATTTGGCGCTCTGTGACTTCTACTAAAACTGTATGGGCACAACTTACTTACGGCGGGGTTATTGATAGTTTTCTTCTCTTCAACACTTCCCATGGTGTCGGTCTGTTCGTAAACCCAGAAAATGTCCTAGGAATACAGTGTTTTTCCCATCCGTTTGTTATGGATGACTTCACTGGACTTAAAGTAAACCGAGCATCTGTCCCTTATCAGGACCGTCGAAGTTGTTTCTTCCGATGTTTGTACTACGAATAGCGTGGGCACAGCATGTTAGCGCCCCAAATCGGCACCGCTCTAGTCAGTTTCCCTAGTTGTTTGGCCTAGTCATAACCAGGGTGATAAAAATAGTCATGAACAGAGTGATAACCAAGCCCCGTTTGGACACACTGGTAACTTTGTGATCGCCTTTTGTCCTGTTGCCGGCTCAACAAAACCAACGAAAGATCCGCACTTCGGACTTTCAATCAGGTTGGCTTTAAGAACATATGATGTTATCTAGGATCACTCGCTCTCGAGTAGGATTCTGTGAACCCGAAATATCATGTAGTTCTGGGCACCATTCAGGATGCGAATGATTTGTTTGACTCGTACAAACTTTGCACTTTCTTGTGTCGCTCACCTATTCCGCGCAAAACATCGCGTCCCTGAAGATCGTTCGCAGTAATTTTCAAAGCATAAGCTTATGAAGAACCCGATAAACCCAAGTGCCTTCCACATTGTTTAAAATAGGTGAAGATGAGAAATCTGCTAACACGCTAAAGTCGGAAAAGAAAAGATCTCTTGGGGGCTCGCGTGTACACAAACCTTTCATTTAAGTTTATGCGTCCAGTAAGAAAGAGTAAGTCTTCTGCCATTTTTCGGTAACTGTCTGGCGGATAGACTTCTTTGGACTCCCTGGTTTGGATCGATCTGTCTAGAGAGTACTGCTGGTCAGTCTACAGCGTTGGACGACCGAACTGCCACCCAGATGTGTTACTGCAGATCTTCCGGCGCCCACTACTCCACGCTACGTTTTCCGCAACAGATGTTGTAACTCTTTTATACAGGTTTGATGCATACACTACCATAGGTCATGACAAGATTCACCTCGGACTTCTCGAAGAAACAGCTGGTAGTCTAATAGCACCCCTTCGTAGGTTGTTTGAACGGATACTTCAAACTGGCATTCCCCTCGGTGCATAGAAAGTGGTCACGATCACGTCTATCTTCAGAGCGGGTGGCCATCATACCGCGGCAAGTTATCGGTTAATCATATTCGCCACCATTCTATGCAAAACAACTAATCGCTTATTAAAGCCCGCCATTTTCAGGCGGATCTTGTGGAATATTCATTTTTCCTCCACCCAGTGTGGTTTCTTTCATTAGCGTTTGTGCATACCGAATGTGCTTACCTTCATGTACCGTCTAACAGGCGCGAAGTACTACTGCTTCATCCCAGGTGTCACTTTATATGACCACTCGATATAACCCCTACGGCACGCACTGTAAGCACATGGTATCCAAGACGTGTCTCATTGTTGGAATGCCTCTGTCCTCGGTAACGAAACCTTCAGTTAAAATCAGAGCAGACCTTTCACCACCTAGCCTTCCTAATCACTGCGTATCAGTGATGTTCCGGACAACATATCCTACAACGCTTTCCATATGCCGATGACTTAAGAGTCCGGAATGCCAGTAGCCGCAGTGCACTCGCTGGCCGGTTGACTGCAGCCTCCTACAAAGTGACATTAAGTGTGCACGCATAGCGCTCGGCGGTGACCCGGGTAATTCCTTTGTAATTCATAATCCGTTAAGTAAAGCAGACAATAAGTGAATCGACCTGAGGAATAATCTGGATATTTGGGTGTCATCCCACAAATCCCCATGAGATGGCGGCAAGAATGAGTGATCCAGCGCACTCTCCTCGGTGCAGAAAAAGGAAGTATTCCAAATGATTCACAAGGTTTATACCTGACCGCTCCTCGATCATGTTGACAAAATCACGTATACTGGGCCGAAAAAAAGGCACCAATTGGTGAGCGTTTCCAGCTTGCGGTTAGCAAACTAATCACGGGCTTATGGAGTGTCGAGCACGAGTATCGACCTGAAATTCCCCCACTTCGACGACTCCGCGGCGAATTAACTCTCGCACACCTATTTCGGCTGGGTCTGAGAACAGTTATTCATCTCAACTAGCGATTACGGTCTGCCAGGACATGTCTGGAAGCTCCACAAGCTCCGTCTCATGACGTCTATCTTTATGTGGTGTTAACTAGAAAACTAGCCTTCCCTTCGGCGACGTTGGTTGAGCTTCTAGAGGTCGCCAAAAGGCAATACTAGATTCCAGTTCACTTAAAATGCCGTGGTAAGTTCACTGTATTCCTGTTACTTTATTCCTTAATGGCGATGACATCGCCTGTTTTCAGTGGTTGCCTTCAGGTCAAATTAGGTCAGCCTGACACCGAATTGTACAAACAGATTGGATCTGGGCACCCTAGGCTTCCTGCCCACAATCCGTACATTATTCACCAAATCGCTGTCACTGTCACTTACTGCTCTTGACAGTAAAAACCTTATGCTGTCGTGAGCCGATGCCTTAGCTAATTGTCGACTCCTTATGCTACACTTACACACGATCCATCAGTGTTGATGAATTGGTGATGCCGTGTTTGTGGCCGGTACCGTAACGGCATGCAATTTTAGGTGCGCTTGCTCCGATACCATAAGTCTGTTGGCCTCAAGGAGAACCAACATAGTTTTCTTGCCTGCCATCTCGTGCCATCTGTATGTTTGGGCCTCCTGTTCAGAACAGGTCGCAGCACATCCCAACATGTACGCACCCCGTTGCTCGTCATTGCCAGTGCGTTGGCGCTACCGGGTGTAGGTGCAGGCAGTGCGCTACAGATAGCCACAGTATTGAAAACCATGGTCAACACAAAGGACACATTATCTGATGCTTAATTAGGTTCAAGCTCACCAGACTAATTTATAGAACTCATCCATTCCTAGTTGAGAGCTGCCAGAAAAACAGCGGCACTCTCTACACTTCAAGCTTCTGATTGAATAAAGAGGGTTGCCGGTATGTTTGCTTCCTTCCTTCAGATCTTGGAATACTGTCAACTAACACTTATCAAGCCTACGACTAAAGTCGGTAACCACAGTAACCCAGATTTCACTCGTAGGCAATTTATGACCGTCGTTTGCAAATCTGTATGAGAAAAAGTTAGCGTATATATTAGTCTTGGCTCTGTTTCACGCTGTTTGATTCATTCGCCATTATCCAAGCATTTTTGCACCCAGTAAGCAGCCGCCAGTTTCCCTCGGATATTCCGCTCGCGATAATAGACTTCCGGTATTTCACACTACTATTGATTTTTCAAGAAGAATCGATTAGAACATCCAAGGTTATCAGATTAACCAATTCTTATCAGTTTTACAAAGAAGTTCATAAACCTGTCTCGGACCCCATCTAAGAACCTGATACTCTCAGCCAAGTAGGTGCATCAAGCCTACACTGGACAATCAAGGTGCGGTGTCAACAATGCATCTTACAGTGATAAAGGGCCGGTTAACTACCTAGATCCTACTGTCCTCCGTATTTGCGTGAACTGTTTAATCGGTTTAGAGCGGACACTGAAATGACACCTTACAGACCGCGGTAACCTTAAATTCCGGGTTAGTAATCTCGGTGACCCCCCTAGAATCATGTCTTGTTCTGACTCTCCTATTATCCTGAACGCGCTTTCGGCTTCGCCTTGCGTATTTTGTCAACGCCCCGTGACATTCGTCTGGACAGCCCAGTTAACAGTCCACTGGCGATGAGGTCTCCTGAATTAGAGGCTTGTTTGCGCACTCAGCACACGTCGTGTCATTAGCAAGACAGCAACCATGCTGGCAGTTCTCCGGCCGTGGCGTTAGTGTATGGTAGGAACGGCGGAGAACCCTAAAATGATTGCTCTGGAACACAACCGGTGGCTTGCGTAATGCGCTACTCGGAGTCTCCCATATATGCACAGAAACTCTAAGTCCACACGATTCTTCCCCATCTACGTTAATAATCTGGAAAGTATGCTAAAGCCCCAATTTCGAGCGTTAAGGTTTGTGATTCATTGAAACGATGATGTTCCTAAAGCATGATTAGCAACCTTGAACGTATTTTTCCCTACACAGCGTAAAGTGCTGTTTTTCAAGAAAAAATGGCAAAGTTGATGTACGATTGTCTGACGAATAAGCTGCTGTGCCGGGACTCGACGATATCTAGCAGCATGTCGTGCAGTGCTGAACAGTAAGATTCTATCCAACGCCTTCAGACTACTTAACATGGAATTGACGGACTTACAGTTCAACACCTTCCTCTAGTGCCACAGCTGTGCACCGGTGTGACGTCGGTCGTTTCCCAGACCTTGAGTAGTTTGGCATTTTCTAGCGACCTAATAAATAAGTTAGCCAATGGTTTGAGTGAGACGCCAACAGGTAGTCCGAGAATTCTAAACCGATGTCATGAATGACTGCTGGCTCCTTAACTCCTGGCTCAACCATCCGACCTCTCACCTTTCCATTTGTGGAGAAGATTATTTACATCATTGATGAGCAGGACAAAGTGGCAGCGTAGGGTGTTCTTTATATCTTGTGTACGACTTCCCGGAAACTGAAGCGTCACTTGAGCCTTCCAGTCAGCACGGGACGGGTTCCCCATGCCATTTACAGATACATCCAACGGCTACCCAGTGGAATTTTTGAGGTGAACAAAAGTGTAATAAATCATTGGCTCATTAAGGTAAGTTCCCACCGAACGCTAATTGGAAATTCCGTTGAACACGGCAGAATCTTTGTTGTGTTCATCCACGCCTCTTACAACGCTTATGTCCACCCGTGCGCTTCAATCCCCACCATGTTTTACAATTCTTTGTGCGATTTTAATATGTTCTGTGCTTTTAGAACAGTGGTTTAATGGGGCAGGTAATCCGCTGAAATAGAATGCAACTCTGACGCATTATTTTTCGATTTGCCCGTAACATTTCTTTCGGGCAGTCCGCTTAATTTTCCGACCAGGCTTTTAATCCCGTGTTCTCCATCCTCGTGCAGATGTTAATTGTCCCACAGTCCCGGTGCTAGTTGTTCGGAGCTTAACGTTGGTTAACGCGAATTCCAAACTGATAGCTCTATGCTCATGTCGGTTAGCAGTAGGTTCAACTTTGAGGCTGTCTACTTTGTTTGGGCTCCCATTTGTGAGATCTCGCTCGGTAGTCGTTTGCCTGAGGCCCTACCGAATCCACTGGCTTATATGCTGAGCTATGGTAATATAGTGCAAAAGAGACACCAAATGACTGTTCTAGTATACATTCATTCGTCCAAATAGCTTCCGGAGCACTAAGGTCCGTAGGAAGGCCAACTCTATGAGCTCAACTGGTCTGCCCATCAAACGCATCAAGAGCACATTGACTACTGAGTAAGTCGCCACTGGACTCCAAGAGATGTCTGTCACCACCATTACTATCCTTAACAGTTTCACAAACCAACGGGATATTCGCGTGTACGACGCTACATTTGTTTCGGCTAATCGTTGGCCGATGAGCTACGTGCAATCCGCAGACCGGGAATATCTCCGTTATCTTTCAACTAATGCATACTTTTTAGCTATTAGTTGTTGAAAATTTGTAACGTGTTTTAGACCCCAAAATCTTACAAATCTGTTCCCTAGAGGATTCTTTGTTCTAATCTTCCGAAAACGCAAGCAAGGAATTTGCGACAGTTCAATGGCATAAGGATTAATGGAAAAATAAT
>LUCH01018462.1:0-14255 GCA_013368495.1 Paragonimus heterotremus
TGAGACTGATCGGCCGATAACTAGCAGGGGAGTGACGATCCCCAGCCTTATATATAGGTGTGACAATGGCTTCTTTCCATGCTTCCGGAAGAGTGCTGAGCCGAAGCGTCTGTCTAAACAGACTATGGAGGGGCACTGCCAAACCAAGGGCCGCTTCTTTCAGGATCCGAGGATGGATCCCGTCTGGTCCCATTGCTGGATCCCCGATAAAAATTTGAAAAAAGCTGACAGTATGGCGTAAGATGACTTGTGCACGGACATTTCGTTCACAACTCATCTGTTACTGCAGAAAAATTAGTGTAATCAGCATATAACAATCAGGCATGGTAACAATGGTGAAGGATGCGTGCGTGATAAGCGAGGTCGGAAGTGAACTAATTGCATGACCAGTTGAACTCCCTGCATGAGAACGTTAAGTTTACAACAGAAACTGAAAATGACAATAAGATCGCACTCGTAGATGTTCTGTTGCATAGAAAAGTAGATGGTTCTCTGTCTAGAAGCATATATCCTAAGGAACGTGGTCCGTCCACTATTTACATTTTAAAAGTTTTGCCCCAATTCCGTACAAACGTGGCCTACTTCGTGCTTTGTTCTAAAGGGCTCATAGGACTATCACGCCTGATAAGGTCGGAAGTTTAGAACAACTCCTTCATGATACACTGATCAACAACGGTTACCCACCTCAGTTTATCGAGAAATACACTGAGTCAACAAGACTGTAGTGACCTGGAGATACCCCCGGTCTGCCTGTACGTACGCACTAAAACTGGTGAGCCCGATGTGACACGAACAAGCATTAAATTAACGTTTCCTTAGGTATACGCAGAAATACCAGACGCGAAGTAACAATGCAGATAACTACAAATGGTCTCGATCAGCACTAGACGACACCGATAGGCGAAACAGCTGGGGAGGTTAAGGATCCGACCGCCGAGCGCGCCAGCAGGCCGGAAAGTGTGTATGGCGCGAATGGCGCGCATACGCCGACAAGCATGCAGACAAACAAACAAACGCGATCGCATGCATCAGGCAGACAGCAGACAAAGCTCCTTAAAGTCCTATGTACAATGTGAGCCAATATTTTAGGAGGGAGTTTACACATCATACAGCAGGCAGACCGGGGGTATTTCCAGGTCACTACAAGACATAATCCCACCATACTAACTGCTCCACCAAAAGATGTCTACCTTCGTCTGCCATCTAGAGGAGATGACATTTCAGCTTTAATCGGACGAGGACTTACATCCCCAACAAAACGGATCTACAACGCCGCGAAGCTGGTATTAATTTAGGAAACTACGCAACTACCGAGCTCAGACAGAAAGGATCCGGTTGCTTTGATCGCTTAATCAAATGTAATGTAGTTCCACCTGTAATTGTTAATGCAGGTACGCTGGTCGCACATCGGGGCAACTGGGGACACGTATCAACGAACACATTCCAAAATGGCTATGTACCACCGGAACTGGCGTCGCTTGAAGTGCAATCACGAAACATTTGCACGAGACGGGTCATCCAGTCTCTGGTGGTACTGCGTTTAATATCACAGATCGCCCTAGAACGAAGCAAAGTGTGCGGTTTGCAGAGACTTTTGCCATTCGTCGAACCAGCCCGGTGTTGTGTCCAGAAACAAATGATTATTAATTTATCCCTCCCTTGGTAATATTATCCCATTCCTAAAACCTTCCCATTGTTGTGAACGTTTCACTTTACTTTCTAACATGCATCCGTCTAACAGTTTTGTTCCCAGTCCAGGTTAAAAGTACTTATTAACATTCCCTCCACCCCTCACTTAACTACCCATGACCATTTGACCTTGTAACATAACCGTCCTTATCAGCCTTACGTTGCGTCACCTGAATGTCCTGTTCTTGAGTCTCAAGCATTCTGACCTCGCCTATCACGCCCGCATTCTTCACTATTGTTGGCATGCCTGTTTGTTATACATTGATTGCACTAATTTCGCTGCAGTAACAGCTGAGGTACGACCGAACTGTCCGTGCACAAGACACCTTATGCCATACTGTTGGCCATTTTTAAACTTTTGATAGTCTCACTCTGTTGCATATTTCTCATGATTTTGGCCTTTTACCAGCTTCTGTTATAGTGAGGCCGACAATTTGTTATATTCGTCCAGAGGCAAAAGTGACAACTCGCTCCGTGCGCCGCTAGATTGATGTTTTTCTCCGTACACAGTTTCCATAGTTGGCAACGATATACGAGGTCAATGCATTAAATCGTGGCCCTCATTATCGCGCCATTTTTGTGGTGGAAATTGAGACGACATTACTCTGTTGGACTGCCGCAGTAGTTGGTGAGTCCTGCGGAACAAGGAGTACACATGGCTTACTGTGATGTATCAGCACAGAACTAATCAGAACCATGTTGTTCCCCGTCGAACCCAAAAAATAAACTGAGAGCGCCATTCCCAAACGAAGGTCAACTGAGATCGAAAACAACTGGTACGAACCAACCATAACAATATGGTGGAATCGCGATCCAGTATTTTCGAGTTAACAAGCATTCGTCGTGATGCTAGTTCCTGAGTTCGTACGCTCAAGGTTTCCCCGGCGTTATGTTCACGCGGATAGGAAGCCATAGTGAGAAGACGGTGAATCTGTAAGCAGACTTTATTTATTTATTCACTCACCGTTCACAAGCGGAATTGGGCGCAATTATTAGGGGCGCTGGGGAGCTGGACGTGAGACAACCTTCAGCACAACCGCATGGCAGCCGCCAGTGAAGACCAATGTCGACGGAAATTCCAGTCGATCTTCAGAATTCAAACAAGTGTCATCCTGGCTGAGCGGCGTTCCCAGGGCAGTAGCTAAAACATTGGTATCCTAGTGAGTGTAGCCTACGACAGTAAACATGGCGCGGATTCATTATACGGCTACGAGTAAAACTGCGTTACCTACGCCAACACACTAACTTCGACGTTAGAAGTCTGTAGTAAGCTTACATTCACAAGGTAAAGTGAACCGGGCGGTGGTACTGGCGAGGCTGCTCTCATGTCGCAGGCAGTTTAGGATTTTGGGAACGTCTAAGATGATCCCACTACACATGTTCGCCCAGTAGGTGCAACAGATTTAGGAAGTCGCTTACGTGGAGATGGCCTGTTTCTATGTCTTGTGGATGAGGACCTGAATACAGTCACCCGTCACCAGGAGGTCTCTGAAGGTACCGGTATTTTTGAGTCAGTTGTACATCGATGAACGCAGACAGACGAGGGTAGGGACACTGTGATGAGATAGGAGTGTGTGCAGACAGGCTGCCTAGGGACGAGTGAGTTTGTGTGCGGGCTAGTAGGGGGAGATATCAACTTAGGTAATAAAAAAACGAGCAACTAACTGGGGTTGACATGGAGAAGTATACATCAGCTGAAATGGTCTGCTGTAGTTAGGTCTTAAACGGACTGACAGAACTACTACAGCGAACGCGCACAGAGCACATACTTACTAACCACTGTACGGAAAAAAGAGTGAGGATAGAAACAAATTTGTCAACGTGTGTGTTCGATGGGGATTGCAGATGGTGATCAATCGAGAATTCCACCTTGATGTGGTGTTTCTCTAAATGACGTCTAAATGATTCCGAGGAATCTGCCTCAACCACCTTCCCAGGTAGGCCTCCGAATATTGGGGATCTCACGCAGTAAAAGAGTTGATTCCACACCAAGACTTGCTACTTCGAATATCATCCTGCAGAGAGTTGTCCCCTGAGATTATTCTTATTGATAATTTGTAGCAGACGAGTGCATGTGTGAACTGGATTAGACGGACTTTTGTAGACCCTTATGCTGTTGTCTTAAAGACGACGGTGATCATGGTTGAACATGTTCAGCTGCTTTTGTCTCATGGTATATGGTATTCCTCTGCAACATATGGTGGTCCATCGTTCAAACTTTTCGAGTAGCTTTGTGCTCTGGATTAGCTACAGTGGACAGGTTCTGGTTGAGACTTCACTAGACTTCAAAGAAGACTGTGGAAATAGGCTTGATGCAGACGAACAAGATTCCTTCCAGCTAAGCACGTCACATTAGTGGTTCCCTGTGGCAGTGTAGTCGTGTCAGCTGTATCAGTTTTCTTGGATTTACTTGTCGCATTAAGAGTAGGCGAGGGGCTCCAGCCGTATAGTGCGGCTTTCAATACTTTGGCGAGCGTGCAGAACCATGAATTTGCTCAGACTGAAGGACAGCCGATACTCACCGACCGATGTGAAACTCTGTTTGGTTTTGCAAGTACAGCGGAATAGGTTTTATCAATTGCGAATGTCACGCACTTATGAAATACAATGAGCGATATTGTTGCAGAATGCAACCAGTATTGAACCAGGGTTCCACAAGACCCGGCTTCAGTCAGAAATACCCTGTGATCGGCCTTGCCAGGGGCTTCCGAGAAGTCTAGTTATACGGCTTTTGTGCGGTGGTCAGAGTTAGTTGCCTTTTTTCAGGAATCGCAAGCGAGCAATAGATTGGTGGTGCGACAGAGGCCTGGACAGAACCTGTGTTGCACATGGGCGAAGAAGTTAAGTGCCTGCTGGTGATGTCGGATATGACCGTCTACTGAACGTTCCGGAACTTTAGAAATCGTTGTAAGCAACGTAACTGAGCTAGAGTATGTAACGTTGTAGTGGTCTCCATCTTTGCAGTTGAGGGGCCACTTGGCAACGGTTTTATTCCGTGGAGGTTCTACCCTCCACTACTGAGTGACTGAGGGGGAAATGGGGTGGGACTGGCAAAAAGTCAACACGCCCTGAAAAGTTTATGGGGTATTGTCAGGGCCCGGTAAAATGAATTTGTGACTGATTGAACCTCCTGAGCACATTGGTTGAATACCTTGAGAGGTTCTCCGATGGCTGCTGGCAGTCGAATGTTGGCAGTTGTGGCTGTTGAGGCGAGTCGTTGCTAAGCACGAACGCCGCTTGTAGCTGAATGACAAAAACTTCGGCTGCCCCAGTAGCGGAATCGGTTATATTGTGTGATATGGCGGTATTTGATGTCTGGCTTTGTCAATGATATACTAGGTTGGTAGGCTCAATGCGCTTTGGGTATTTTTCCAAACGAATCCCCAAGTCACTCTGAAAGCTAGTGTGGTAACACCTGACCGTCGAAGCGCATTTATTATGTAGCACACCGTACTGGCGTGCATATAAATGACTACATATTTGTTCTTCTGGCGTCCATGTTGATTTATACCACATTCGATTAATATGCCTGATTATTGCTACTGTTCACATATATTTTTCATGTAGGTTCTACTAGTTATACTTGCTATATATCGTGTATACTTGTTTGTAGCACCAAACATTGGTGAGACGCGCCTCTGGACACATCACACTACGCATATATACTGGATGTGTACGTCCCCGGTGATTGGAAATCTGCCAAACGTTTCACTGCAGGGCATTTTTCAGCCCCGCTGCATCGTACCATCAACTACGTTGGATGTACAATGACAGCTACCCATTACCTCTACATATCTTGCGAACTCTAATAATTCTCAGTGAGTCCACTCCCTGACTTCGCCCATTATTTTACACTGAAACCGTTGGTTCATCTTTTATTATACGCTGATGAGTCTGATATGACTACCTCCCGACTTCCTTTGCTTTATGTACGCCAATTTCTGAAGCGTGACGATCCACTGACGATAGTTTCCACTGATTTGTTTATGGGCATCCGGCCACCAGGCTCTTATAGTGTGTATCTTACTCGTTGTTTGAAGAAATGGAAGACGCACTTGGGATTCATACAGTCAAATCACGACCGACGATGTACTGGGACGCAGTCCAGTCGACTCCAACGTCGACCCTTGTGGAAGTCTGTTACTTCTCCCATGAAATCCCCTTCGAGTATCGATGTGGCGTTAAAAGATGTTTCACTGGATAGAATTAAATTAGTGGGGCCGAACCAGTTGAAACCGCTGTAATTTGTTGTCAAACCAGGGGCGTAAACAGACGAACGCACCTCGTTATATGAGCCACATTGGTGGACTTGTCCAGACGGATGATCCTTGTACAAAAACTGTCCTCGGTAAAATGTCCGTCTTTGTCTACGCTTGTACCAGCTGTACAACATGTAGCTTCGTTTGTGAGTGGTACAGTGCGCAAACATTAGTCACATGTTTAGTAATTTCCAGACGGGGTTCATTATACACAATCGACAGGGACCATGGAACGAAACGGCTGTCTGGCAGTTGATTAGCACAGTGGCATGAAATGCCGGCGCAACGAACCAGGGGAAGATCAGCAAGACGGAATGCAGTAGTCAGTCGTTCGGAGCGGATTCGCCAGCATGTTTAATGGAACCAGAGAATCTTAGAAGTGGAAGGAGTGCAATACAACACAACTTTCTTTGTCAATGGTATAGTATAAACGCTCGGGAACTAAAGGTTAGGTATGGACGCCAGGAAGACATTGGATCAGAAGCGACCATTGGGAATGTGTGTATCCACTATGAGAGTCGTGTAACCAAGGCTAATGAAGATGTATTGCTGTCTAATGTGCACGGGTAGATATGTTACTGGCGAGCTGTAACAAAAGCGAAACCCGAGTCCATTTTTTCTTTACAAAACGGGCCCACAGAAAGTCTATGGATAATGTTCAGTTTCCACGTGAAACAATATCTCCTAATGCTCATCAGTAATGAAAATATCGTCCATCATGTTTATGACTTCAGCCTGGAGAAAAGTCCTGTTCGAAGGTACGTCGGTTGGAGTAAACAGGACAGTTACTCTGTCTGTTTTGGAGTCGATCGCGTAGTCACAGCATTACTCACAATCGAATGAACCTGGGCATTTGCATTTGCAAATTTCGTCATACCCAATGGTAGTTCGACGGTGCAGTGATAGAGGCGATTGACTTGCAAGGGCCAGATTAAAGTTCAGCTCTTCATAGTGATAAGGATAGGCGCCATTAAAGAAATGTGACAGAGACAAAACAACAGTGTATCGATTCTTCCAAATGTGCTGACTTGGAAATCCGTTGATAAACTTGGTTCCATTTAATAACGTCATCAATGCAGTAAGAAGACACATTTTGCGATATGTTAACATTTCGTTCACACTCATCGGTCGCAAACCTAAAACACGCGAGTTATATGTGACATATTGAGATAGACAGGGTATGGACACGCATACAGTCACACCGCATATTATGTCCTCACCACTACGGCAACTCTATGGGTTGTTTCAACAAGTTTGTGCACATAGCACCGGCTGGTGAATTCTTGTCAACATGGCTTTGCTAAAGGCCGGTAGCTTCGGGTTCTGCTGGCGTAGCAAAATTTTGATCTGTCTATTTAGTTCAAACTGGTTACTTGTTATCATGAGGTGTCTGGCAATCGATGATGCGGGGCTTCGAGTAACAGATTCACCGGTTCCAGATTGTTGTGTCATGAGTCGTTTTAACCAGTTTGGGACGTGTGCTGCCACCCGTTGAGATAGCCGTCGGCCTGTTTTCCTTATGTAAAAGTCAATGCAACTGCACGTGAACCGACAAATAACGTGAGAGACAATGGTCAGACAGACTGCGCTCGCGATTGTGTAGAACGGGTGATTTCGTGGTTTGGCGGCCTCAAACGTACGGGATAGGTCACACTGCGTTTGAGGTCGTTTGACAGGTGATTGCCTTTAAAGTGAAAAACAGGAATATATCTTCCGTTTAAGCTATTTGTATTGGTTCATTATGTTTGTTCATCATACTGTGAATGTCTATGAACCTCTCAGGATATCCGTTTATCAACAACGTTTTTCTCAGCATTCCTTGTTCCATTTGCAGCTGATCAGTGGTGCAAACATGCCTGGCCCCACGAACCAAAGTTCTGCCCAATCCCCGCTTGTGTGCTGTCGGGACAAAGCTGGAGAACCAAAGATATTGTCCGCCCCATGTTGCCTTGTGATGGACCGATCGGTGTAAGGTTCGGTCCCCACGCCCAGTGATGAGCACATCTGAGAATGCTAAACTACCGTTTGATTCACTCTCGTGAAACAACGATAGGTTCGGATGAATAAAGTTAGGATAAAAAATTAAGTCAAAATAGGCAGTGTTGGTAAAAATCAAAATATCATCAGCATACCGATTGTATACTACGGCTTTGGAAACACTGCCTGAGGCCTGCCGTTCAATCGTTCCCAAGAAGATGTCGGCTAATGTTGGACCTAACGAACTACTCATAGCCACTGCGTCTACTGGTCTATAAGACAGCCCTCCAAAATTGAACTTGATATTTTCTGTACACAGTGAAATGGGATCCCTAAGATATTCAAGTGGAATACCTATATCATAGTTTTGACTGGTAACAAAATCACATAAAAACTCAACTGTCTCATGAAGAGAAACGTTAATAAAAGAAATACTCAAAGTTTGCCGAATATGTCGCCTGTGAACTCACCGACACGCGTTCTAATGTCTCTGCTCATTCAAAATAACCCCTTAGGCATTGTAGGGATAACACTTTGCGAATGGGGTCTAAACTTTCAACCGGCCATCGGGCAACTTTATGATATGCTGAATTTTCATACACAAAATTGGTCGCAAGGTTACTCTATCCTTGCGTATTTTTGGTGCACCTCTCACTCGCAGTTTTTCCGTGCCGATTGGCTCCGTGTGCCTTTAGTGATATTCAGATATATGGCCGTGCAACAGCAGTATCCGAATTTGTCCCGCTATTTGCTTTTCTAGCAGCACGTTACTTTCAATCATCTAACCTTTCTTGACCTTTCGGTGGTCTTCCAAAATGTCACTCATTTTCAACGTGCAATCGTCCTTGTTCTTGATGACAACACCGACACTTTTATCCTGCACTAGAAACACTAATTGTCGTTTGCGACTTATGGGAGTAAGCAAAGTGTTAACATATCGCAATGTATGTCTTCTTACTGCCTTGATGAAGTTAAAAATCCGTGGCAGCGCGAGACCTGCAGAACATTTTAAGCGCTCCCCTCAGCAGATATTCCTCTGCCACCTCAACACTAGTAAAATTTTTACCGTTGTATCGTCAGTTTTCTTGTGCAAAACGAAAGCTTCTGATGCGCGCAGCATGTCAGCGAATCATTTTGGAGGAAACTCTGCTGCATCTGAGAAATGCTAACGGTTTTTGGCCTGAACATATGTGATGATCGACACAAAACTTTTTCGGGCTTCAAGGATCGAGCTTCTACGGTTAGCCGAACGCTGCGGTCTTCTAAATACAGTCTTATCCGTGCATCCTGTTCGGCTGTTTTTGTTTATTCGAAGTCACTGTCAACGTGCACCTATCTGCCTGCTCCATAGAGCACCACTCCGACATTATCAACCTCCGCTTTGGCTCTTGTGTACCCAAACTCAAACGTGACCTCTGCAAACCACCTTCGGTCAACAGAGTTTACTAGCTACTTCCATATTACAGTTGTCTGAGCACGACGTGCTCGAAAATGGAATTAGGACTGACAAGGGCTCCGGCAGCTAAAACAGATGATAACCAACGACGGACCTGTATTTTACATCCCAAGACTTCTTGGACTCTAGTCGTTCGAAATTCCTCAAAGTAAGCAAAATTCGGAACTTTTTATTAGGTATTGGGACAACTCACCTAGGGCGGTTAAGTTAAGAATAGGGTGAACACAGATCCCAAACATGGTAATACTGAGTAATTCTCCACGTATTTGCGAGGAAACGCTCGGATTTGCGCAATCATGGCAGATAATTACAGGCAGTAAGTGGGGTCCAAGTGGGTATGCGTTAAACTCTCGTACACTAACAATTCAGAACTACTTTCCTGAAGAGCAATCGAAACGTAATCCAAACAATCATCGAAAGAAAAGAGCACAGCATGATTTGGAAGCAAACCGCATATTTCCAACAACGTTTGGAGATGCGGCAACCAGTAAGTTCCAGCTTAGCCTGGGACCAACGGCAGCAACCAAGGGAAGAATGAAAACAAGCGCTAGATGGGCTATAGCCCACTTGGCGGCACACGAAAGCGCGTTAAGCGGAAAGTTTGTGGTACCTTCTAGCGCGTTAACTAACGTCACAATCGGCACAAAACAACGAACAGTTACGTAACACTGTGAATATACCCGTTTTAGTCATGAGAAGAAGCGCGTAACAAACAAGCTCGTTTTCAAATCTGAAACCTATCAGCAAGAGAAATCGGAATCAGAAACCTAAAGTTTACGGTCCACAGACGTTTGGTGTACGCACCGGGGAAGAAGATAGTTTGCTTGTACCATAGATTCAGCCAAAAAGAAGGGACGTTACATTAGTTGACCTTCTGTAGAGTGACGGTGGAGACTAGGTTGCAAGCATTTCAAGATAATGCTGGGAAACACTTGCTGTGACGCGCGGTCGGAACCAACAAGCGCACACGGGTGGAATTGGAATTGCGTAACAATGTGTGCTACGATGAAAAGTATCCGCAGGGAGTAAATGCGCGCATGAGTAGACCGTTAATAAGTGAGTTTCAATATATTCTGAATGGTAACTGACGGGGTATTTTGAAAAAAAAATGAAATGTGCCATTTTGTTGTGGGAAAGAAGTTTGTTTTACTGTGCTAAACATTTTTATCAAAGACGTTAAGGAATTGCGATATTTCCATTAAAACATGCGTTAACGGGGTAGCTGAAATTTGGACTGTGGTTAATTTGAGGAGTTTTAGCAACAAGGGAATGAAGAACATGCATAATATGTGTGATAAAATATTTTTATGTAAATTGTGCATTCGATTATCCATCAAAATGTTGATGACTACTGACTTACATGTGAGATAGTATAATCAACACCATGTGGAGCTCGGAACACCGGGTATTTAGCGACACCGTCGACAAGTAGATACGACTGCAGTAGGTCACTTTCGAGCACTATGTGGGTTTCATTCTCTGTGGTTTGATTGCCATAATTACTGCTCACTCTGTTAGGGCATTTGCTGGTTTGGTAGTATGGTAACCTACCTGCACCCTATAGTCACAACGCCACAAGCTATGGTTGGACGCACTGACGTCTATGCTTGACAGTCAGCCTAGCTGCACCCTGCAGTCACGAAGAAAATAAAATGGAAGTGTTGGAATTCATTTATTACAAGTACATCACTGTGTGAATTATTCCAAGCGGTTTTCTGCAACATTGTTGCTTTCCGTTCTGCTTCAGCAGAAGTCCTCTTCGTGCTGTGTGTGCATCTCTAAAAGTAAGCGCCAGGTAACTTCAGAAAGGTGGCGTAGCTTACCATAACCAATGACGTCCGTGACATCACTTGGTATCACTTTCAATTGGATTCGTCTGCGCGGATGCGCAACACGGAACTCATCGTCCGACGTAACTGGGTCATCAGTAGTTGCGGGTACTAAACGGGGCCTCGTTTTTGACTTCAGTGTCGGAGGCAATAAGTTGTGTGGGGTGGGTGCTACGAAAACCGAATAGTTCACGAAATAACGACGTACTTGGTGAGGAGGGTTGCAGCTACATAGTACGGAAAGAGCAGTGCGATATCTCGGCATTGATCATGCATTCTGAGCGAAAAATTGGTCGGTCTTCGTCGTATCGGTAACCATTTGTGTTAACAGGTTCACCACAGCATCCACAGGGCACCCCCATGTTAACATTCCTCTCCCACCTTGGCTGCTTCGTACTACACGATGGAACAAGGGGGAAGTCCGTCTATGGTAAGGCCGCTTTAGCCTTCGCGATGGACTGGTGCATGAAAGCTACAGTAGCCTTGAAAATACGGTTGCCAGTCCTCGGATTAACATCCTGCAGCTTCGTCAACCCCTGATGCAGCATTTTATAATCCGGTTGAAATAGATTGGTAAAAGCAACAGTTACCTATCGGCGAGATATGCTGGTTTTAGGCAAATCGTCATGCGCAGGACACCGTCGATGGATTGGGAAGCAGCCTAGAACAAATGCGGTTTTCGTTAACAACGACCCATTCTATGGGTAGAAATCCCTTTTGAAGACGGACAGCATGTGAATGCACGGTAACCACATAGACCGGTAGAAGTTGCGCTCACACATACCATCACTGATGTTCACAGTGTACCACGCACCCTCATGGCTCACTCGGAACTAAATATTGATGTTACATAAGGCGCGGTTGCCTTGAACTCGTCTTGTTGTTCACAATGCAGTTGGGAAGCACGATTTTCGAGATGCTTCAACACTGAGTGACTGGTGAACGTCGTCAACCGATACAGCATATTTTCGACGTACACGTCGACGGTAACCACCTCGTTGCGGTCACAACCATAGGTGCACTGCATCTCAAACTCCCGCGTTAGCCACTCGCTGTGGGACCAAATTTCACTGATGGCCGTGGCTAAATGATCCCGTTGATGAGTGCGCTTCTTAATTCGCCCATGGGCATTCTCCAGACGGTTGTTTGTTCGGTTTCCGAAGTGAACAACGTCTGATTGTGCAGGGACGGCCCACTTAACCTTCACGTAAAGCTAACTGCACATCAGGTAGTTCATAAACTTTGGGTCCGAGCGTCTGACTAACGCAACGTCTTGGTTGAACCTTAAACACAAATGGACAACAGTTTTCACACACTCTCCTAAGTTATCTGCAGTCGCCATACGATGAAACAAATAACGACTTCTAAATGAGTTGGTCTAACTGGAGACTACAGGGTTAACGACACAACCATACGTGTTTCCTCACACAATCTCGAACATGGAAACAGCATAGCATTATACCACAGCCAAAAACGATTTGCGATGCTCGCATTTGGGCTGCCATTTTGTCAATCAGAAACGTTCTCACGGGTATGCGATCCCCCTCACATCGCGAAATATTTCAGACAAACGACGGAGGGAAACGTACCTTTCACTCCGAACGTAGCCATACATCACGGGTCTTCCATGGCCCATCCCGTATGTGACAAGAAATTGACATAGCCTCCAGCTACAACCGCACAAGTGAACTGATATAGGACCTACTTGTGGCGGTTGGTTCCATGCGTGGCGTCGACGTTGACCATATCGGGAAAATGTCCGAACAACTGTACTTGCTCCTTCCGCGCGAAGCACATGTGCGTGTATCAACTACCAGCGTCAATGAGGACACGCAATGCGCCGTTTTTCTCCACGTGATCCAGGATTTGTAGTAGGTTTTCTGCAACATCAGTGTACACAAAACAACTTACTGTCGGAGGTTTTAAACGACGACGGATGTTGCAAATATCCGTTGTCGTTACATACTTGCCATAAGCATCCGCAGCATACTGCTTCAACTCCGCGGTTGGGGTGTTGTACTCGAACAAATGCCTATAGTCACTCACTTTACTTGCAGTGGACCGGCGATGTATTGAGTGTGCATCGTTCAGCAAGGCAGTTAGGTCATGATTGTGCTCTAACGTACAAGAGCTAACAACCAACATCGTTTACCTCCTAGCAAATCTAAAACGTGATTGACAGCACGCATCAGGAGAATTGAGCAACGGAAAGTAAGTAAACTCAACCCACTGAACACCCCGCAATCTGCGGCTTTGGCTCTTACACCGCTTTATGACAGATTTCACTTTCTACCGATAATTTTCATCATGTGCCACTGTGCTGTCGGCGCAGTCTTAGCCTTCGTCTGTGTAAGTCGTGTGCATGGCTTACTGGACCTTCAGCTCATGCTTGGTTGTGTTGTTTTCTTTTACAAGGCTGTTGCCGGAACACCTGGGTAAAATCGGCTGGCCCATATGGTTGAGTTTGAGTACATTTTCCATAGATTCCCGCGTCGTTTGAGGTAATTGGCACGCGAAAAACGTTGAAATGAATCAACTTGGTGGAAGGAAAAAGGAAAGTTTTAAAGTCTGGCGAACAATTAAAAAGACTACGGCGCAGGATATCGTCGATTGTTCGAAAACGCTCAAATGGGAAATATCTCGCAATCCGTTGCTGTGTGTAATCGGTAGAACGTGAAAATCTCTGTTATCTGTTAGTTAAAAAATAAGTCGTAGCCATTAAAGTTGGCGAAAATCTGTGATACGTTGCCGAATCTAACATCTTAAAAATCTGTTCCCTAGAGATTTCTTTGTTTCAATCTTCCGAAGACGTAAACAAGAAATGTGCCGTTGTTTAATGGCCCAGGGATTAATGGAAAAATAACGCAGAGTCGCATTTTACGTTATTTCGGAAATATGAAGGTAAAATATAATGAAAATCGACGTCATGGGTGTGGAAACACATGCTTTTATTTAAATTTCGGCGTGATTGAGCAGGAAAGCGTGATTATAATTTCGACAGTCGAACTGTTGTTGAAACATGAGTACTAAGTTTTCCATAACACT
>LUCH01018463.1:0-14338 GCA_013368495.1 Paragonimus heterotremus
GTAACGGTTGAGAGGGCATGTGCCAAAGTTTTCAGCAGCGAGATTTTGACTATGGACTGAGAAGGGTTCCGAAAGTAAGTTTTCGAGATGAGAGTGAATGGCTTCGACGGTCTACCTATGTAAAATTATCATTCATTATATACGAGATCATGCTGTTCAATAACATCAGATAACCTTTCAGAACCTAGTTTAGCTTCGCTTCAGTTCATCACGGTCTCCCCAGCTCGCAAATTATAATGGCATTAGTCAAGAAATCCACGGCCATGCCTATTGTGTCTGTTCTGTATATATCTAACTGTATGATTGTGATTTGTCGATGATTGATAATTGTACAACATACCGCTTATAAAGATGTAGTAACTAAATATATATAATATGAGACAAAAGTTTCAGTTTACGAAGACGCATTTGGAACACATACTTCTAAGAAGATAACCCTCGGAGTCATCACCGTACGATAAAAGATGCATCAACTCTCGTTTCACAAGGTTAACACGGGCCAACTGGTCAAGGTCATACCAGAAGTAGAAGATTTTAATGTGTGGCCGAAACTAGGAGGCGCGCACGACTTGAATTTGAATTGGTGCCGGAGCATGCTGCTGAATTGTCGTTGCCCTTTCAGTTATCGTTTGTGAAGGTCGTGTCCATGACTCACTTGGCCTTTGGCTCATGCTAGTTTCTCGTTGTTTCTTTTTACAGGACTCATGTTGGAACCCCCAACTTCGCAAGAACGCTGTCCGCTTGGGTCTGTACGTTGCTCCCAACGTTGGTCCACAGGCGAAACGGACAGCCGGCTTGCGTGTCACAATATTTAGGGATAGAGAAAATGAACCCTCGAGGAACTTCGCCATTGTTTGATGTAGAAAGTTCCGGATAATTATGTAGAAAATTTTGCCGAAATGAGTGCAGATAAGAGGGTCCACACTTTTACTGACTGATGGTTTGGTGAATGAACTACACAGTCGGTGGCATCCGTTTCTGGTAAACCCCTCACAGTGACCGGAACCAAAGGACGCCTGTGCATGTCATTCGCCACAGGCGGTTGTACGGGATCATATGTGGTTCCTCCTGCTCAGTGAGGAAAGTAGTGTTTGTGACTGACCACTGGGATAGTATCACTGATGAGTTGATTATACTATAAAATCATCCAATCTGTATGCAACACAGCTGCTTAGAGTGGTGGTGAACAAACATGTGAATCTAGGTCGAGTCGAAGGAGCATGCTACTCGTTGTGCTTAATATTGATGTCAAATTTACCAGGTACATTTGCATGTCAACTACTATAGACACCAAGGGGTTAAGCAACGTGGAGGTTCGCTCGAATACTAAACGCTTGCACAGTATAACAGAAGACAGTCCTGGAAACCTAATGTCGTCTGGTTTTCACTTTCGTCTTAGTAGGTGTACGTACAAGTGATTAGGGTGAACGGGTGGTATTTCGCATTTGTTTCATAATTTGGGATGTGAGCCATCAAATATTTATCAGTAAAAACAGTTACTTCTGTACGTTTTGGTGGTTAACTGGCTCCTTGCAAGAAACACTCGCGAAGATATAAATTTTGACAGTATGACTGCAAGTGACTGAAACACATTGGTCCGCAGCAGTAGTTTGTTAACGTTCCCTGAAGAACGAATAAGATGGAACGAAAAAATAAATAATGCTGGAATATTTGATCGATTTTTAAAGTAAGATGTGGGGGGAATTGGGTGCCAAACCGCTCAGTGTATAACCTGGCACATGTTCACGATTATGCACAGAGGCTAGACCAAGATACAGGGGGAGAAGCCTTCATCGTATCCATCTAAAAACATTCCAGGTAACTAGGAAAGTTACGTTTGAATGAACAGCCTGTACGACATGGTGAACACGTAAAAAGTAGATCAAACAATAGGCACAATCAGTTTAGTGGATGAAGCGCTGGCCGCTTTTGGACTAGCTGTTTAGCGTGCTGGTTAGAATTCAGTCTAAGTCCAAATTATTTGTCAGTTCCTCGGACTATTCGTCAGTAATGCAGTTCTCCTGTTCAGCGTTACCAGTGGCAGAGTCATGTGTGTAATGTTCAAGTAATGATGCCAGAGAATCCGACTCCTCGAACCGTTTGATGGATTCCGCATGAAAGTGTCAGATACGTGTGTAATGCGCTCTAAAAAAATGATATTCTGGCCCATTTGGAGAAAAAGTTACTACCGAGTGACATATTTGGTTTCTTTCGTTCGTGATAAGTTTTGGCCCGTTGACATGTATTCGGCCTGGACAACACCTCAAAGTTCATGTTCCCCTCGGTTATGCTGACAATATTCCAGTAATGATATACTTACTGTGTCCACAAGCGCGTCAGTAGCTACAACTCACTTGAAAACATTACTGATCACCAGACTAAAGATGTTGTGATCGGATGTTTGAAGATAATCATTTGGTTATGTCAACTGTGAAACTATTGGCCTTGTGGTCGAAATACCAGACGCCAAACGACGAGTTCTGCCCTGGACAAAACTATGAACTACTGATGAGCTCCAATACGACAGAAAAGAGAGTTTAACTTCTCCTGTCAAAATTGGACAATCGATTGTTTTGTCTGATTGTACAGGCTGTGATCAAGTACGACTGAAAATCAAAGAAATTACAAAAACCAGTAAAATCTGTTGGATATGAAGCACTTAAAACATTTTTTCAACTTCTACGTGGAATCAAAGTCGTATTACGAGAATGACCGTACAATAGTCGGTTGACAAGCAAAATAACAGAATGAACTGCTAATTACAAAGATTGGTATCTAGACGATGGCGCAAAAGCAGGTACATGGATTTCAAAACGTTAAAGATTGAATCAATTAGAACCAATGGATTTTTTGGCTAACAGTCTGTTTTCGGTTGTTCATCATTGAGCCAACTGTCCAACACTTTGCGTAATCAATAACCTATTAGAAGAAAACGATCAAATAGATACACTCGGAAAAAGCATTTCTAGAGCAGTACAGTTGAAAGAATCTGATTAACTGAAACCATAATATCCAGACCATATGGTTCATTGAGAGTTCATAAGAAATAGTGATTATAACACCAGATTCTTGATAGTTGTGACTCACCAAATTATTCGATGGCACAGTGGCCAACACAGTTGCAAGATCTCGATTGGAAGAACATCGTAGAGCATTCGCGGACAGTTCGTCGAAGGTGTATGCCTTATGTTAACGGATGTATCACCTGTAGAGACTGTTGACTACCTTTGGGGGTACAATAGTTCCAAAAGTTTGAATGTGGGCTCAACCAAAAACACGCTCAAACAGCTGGACTTAACTTGCACGCATAATGTTCAGTCTCAGATTGATGGGGAAAGATACCATCAGAAGGATGGTGTTGCGATGGAGTCACCGTCAGGTCCGCCGCTCGCAGATATCTCTATGGAGATGTTATAAGATGGCACACGTCATGGACTTATTGGTAATATCATTTTCTACAGGAGGTACGTGGACGATATCATCTGTGCAGTTGACGTGACTGTGGATCTGGATAACCTTTATGCTGAGGCGAACAAATCATACTCTAAACTCAACTTTACATTCGAAGCCCAGAAAAATGGACGCACATCTTCCTGTGTGTGACATTGAATCCTCGCGCAGACGATCTAGTTTAGATGGGTATTCACAGGAACTTGATGTTTGGATCTCTCGTTGAGGCGCTGTGACTCAGTTACATTTTGAACGAGACGCTAACTCAGTAACATTCTGAACGAGGCTCTAACTTCGAAAGTGCGTTGATGCACAAACTGTGTTGATAAGTAAACATAATGAAATCGAGGACGAATGGTTTTATGAAAAGCGTTGAAATCTCTTTCAAAACATTCATGCATTCAGGAAACACCACTTCATAGAAGGAAGTCGTATCTCAGTGCCTGCTTGCATATCGTGTTAACTTCCATTTTTCTACAACATATACACCACATTATTTGTTGATAGAAACTAAAATACGGTTACCATTTGATTTGCTTCTTCCTCGGTTGCCGCCAGACAGCCAGCTGAGTTTGGATCACTACACCTGGTCACGTGACAGATTGACAAATCCATTGGTGTCAGTATTGTGCCAATACATGTTTAACGTGTGACTTTTCTGTTTTGTGAGGTAGACTCTATTGTGCTTCGATTGCAAACGTTGGACATTGTGTGTGCTGTCACTTGTAATTGACTCATTGGAATAACATAATACATTTTTCGCAGTTGGTTCCGTTTTATATCTTTCACATTCTTTGATTACATATCTTCATAACACTGCAGTTGTGTGCATTTGTTTTATTGTTCTGGATGGGCTTATTTAAGTGTTTCACTTGAACTTGAAGTTGTTGCTGCTCGTGTTGCCCTTTTATCGCACAGGCTGAATCCTCATTCCTGAGATAATCGTCAACCAGAGATTCTACTTCATACAGATTTGGTTTACGAGTATGGTAGTCAATCGGAGACAGAAATACTGCCTTGCCTGGTGAGTAATTAATAAATCTGTGAGTAAATATCTTCATTCAGCTCACCTCGTGAACGTGACGCACAATTTACTTGTTTCGTGTTACCGCGTCTTGTCACATTATCAGCAACCAGGTTAGGTTTCAAGATGTCGGTTTGATTCCAGGATGACAATCAGTATCACATCAATCAAGGTGAAAAAATTATGCTTCATGTATTACCTATGAATATGCAGTAGTGAGCGGAAATCTACTTAGCTCCAACCTAAAGCTAGTTTCTATGCGCAATTCGTTAGCCAACGAAGTCATAGTGCAATCAGCATTATGTGAAACTTCCATGCAGTAAACCAAAATAAGCACAAGATGTTCGAATGTGAATCGCATTTACTACATTTCCTCAATTCACTCCCATGTAATAGATATACACACATTTTTACATCATTGTATACTTCACATACCTTCACGTGAATTGTTTAAAAAGATTCAAATTACAGCATACATTTATGTGACTGCGTGTTTCATACTGGAAAGCAACATACACAGCATCGCTCTTCATGAAGAGGGAGACTCCTATGAATCACACAAGCCTGATCAAAGTATACGTTGTAATTCTTTGACATTGCATGTAGTGCGATGACTAAATTTCTCTACAGCTTATGAAGTTGGTTTGTGTCTTTCAGGGGTAACTGTGCCTGTCACTTGTTCACAGCATCAAAAGATTCAAAAAATGTGCTCCCTTCTCTTTCATGAGTGGTATTGTAAATATCGCCAATGATTTCAAATACGCAATCTGTCTTGGTGCTCATAGAAACCAGATTTTTAGGATGCACCTCCAGTCTTTTTAACACGTTATCCGACGTAACACACATTCCTCAACCACAACGATAGCAATCTATTGTATGCGGTGTCGCGTGGATTGATATATAACACCACACACAGATCCGGTATATCCATATCACTCTGGGGGAATTCAGCTGTTCCATGCAGATGCAACGTTACGATCACGACCAAGACAAACCCCACATGAATCTTGTCTTTTCGGTAATGTGTTTTCAAGCACAATACTCCTGAGAAAGTACACCCGAGGCAATTGTAACGTAAAGTGTTTCTACTTTATGAAGACGGTATGTTCTCGGTTCATTTATCAAGAGAATGTTGTACACGACGTCCAAACTGTCTAGTTCATTCTCAAAAGATTCAATGTGATTACTTTACATCTGTGAATATTCCGCCGTTATTCGGAATTGGCAACTGCATTCTTCTGCAGGTTGAAAAATCCTTCGCGTTTACCCTCTAATTCTCGTCGTTGGTATCACGAGCATTAAGATAGAAAGGAATAAATTTGACATGATTGTATGACAACCATTTTCCTTTTCACTCTGATGTTATAAGCCATCCATACCGCTCGCAGTTTACTGACTATTCAACGCGCTGTCCATAGGAAGAAAAATCCGGTTAGCTTAGTAATGGATCTTAACCACTTCCCGGACGAATTGTTCACCCTTCGCAAACTGCTGACTTTGTGCATAAGGGAAGGTAGAAAACGCCATCACCAATTACTCTGCTTACTGTATATTGTTGTGTCAACACATATTGTTATATTGTTATAGGATATTGTGATCTGAAACACTGACCGATTCTAAACTTTCATGAGCAGTATCTTTAAGACCCCAGGGCATTTTGTGGTATTGTATCAGCAGTGTCTTCAATATTCCGCAAAAAATACGCTGCATATTAGTGCGAACAGTAGTTGCTTGAGGTTTCAGATACCTTTATAGCCACTGGTATACATTACCCACAATAAGACCGTGGATGATAGTATATTTTAATGTGAGTATCACTAAAGTCTCAAAAAGTTACAAAAGTTGTGAGATGCGGATAACACATCATAAGGCCGTAGCAGACTGTTTCTGAGTAATCCGTCCTGGTCGTGGGTGAAAAAGGTTATAACTGTGATTGAGATAGGTCGTAGCTTACTAATTCCAAAGTACATGTTTTTGGGTCGGAGCCATTAGTTGAACACACGCAATGCCCCTGGAAATCAATCTATAATGTTTGTGCCTGACGTTTATTGGCCCGCATACGGTACACAATGTAATGTGCGTCAATATTTCAACTTGTCTTGCAAATATCATACGGCAGACGCTGTGTAGCCGCGATTGTGTCAAACCATCTTGTTCGGTTTCATATTGTCTTGACTCTGCCACTTCCAGTGTTACTTTATTGCCTACTCACCGCCGATATATGGTTAGTCATCTAGACTCCGTCAAATATTGAAAAAGTTTATATGAAAATAATTGAAAACCCCTCTCTACACACTTAATGCACACATCACTGACGTTTGCTGCACACCCGGTGATTTGCGTGTGGTGCGTCTACCGTGAAAACCAATTTCGTCGGACTGTACTACGCATGCCTGCTGCCAAATATAAGCATATAGTGGAAACCAGGTTAGCGTGATGCCGTCTAAATAAGACAAAACGATATTTGGCCAAGTTTTTGCGGGAAATCTTGGTTTATTCAGCTTAATTTTTCCACTATAAAATTATGTTTTCTACGCAATAACTTTGGTGATGTTGCGGTGACAGCTGCTGAGTAATCATCACACCTCAATGGAATTTGTTCCTGCAAACATCACCCCTCATTTTAAGTGGCAGACAGCAATTCTTGTAACAAGTTCATACAGTGACCTCCAAACTGGGTGTGTGATAAGTTATCTATTTCATTTAAGGTTTTTGATATATCAGTAACAATAAGTTTATTTTGTGTCTCCTGCTCTCTCACTATCCTGTTCATATACCCATATGTTAAGTACAGTAAGAAATTGCAGGCAACAAACAGTTGTCACGTCAAACATTCGTAGATCCTTTATGATCCGGATATTCGAATTTAATTAACATGAAATTTCCTCCGTTAGATATAGACACCTGGGTTGTTATTGGAAAGCGAATTTTCTATGATAAAATGTTGTCATATTGATCGATCAAACGCGCTAGTGTATATTTAGATGGACACGTTTAGCAGGTCGAACAAAGATGTTATTCAAAGCAACTTTAGAGTTTTGTGTGTTAATCCAGAAATTCAAATTCAAAGTTACCGGGTAAGAAGTAAGAAACGGTTTTTCGCATCAAATGCAAATAGCAAACTATTTTACTCGCTGTCCCTAACGATTTATTTTTGCAAACTGAAGTTAGGAAAATGAACGCACTGTTTTGTCGCTGTTGCATAATTCCACGTGACAGCTTCTATATGATGGCTTTTGATTAGATGCACAGTATGAGCAGATGGCGAACACACGCATTTGAAAATATTGTGACAGAACTCGCGTGAACAGTCATGTTAGTACTGACGATCAGTATTATGACGCAACTCACCATCACTAAGCAGAGTGCAATATGTTACAACATTTTGAAATGTAAAAGAGATTCAACACAAAGTTGAACTAACTGAAAACTATGGCTTATTTTTTCAACTTACAAAAAATAATGCTGAACTCACTGTTAAAACGTGCAATCTTTGTTTAGGTTTGTAGGTAAATGTTGCTACGTGGTTCGAAAACAGAGAAGTAACTATACGGGGTCATTTATACTAGATAGACTTCGGTGGCAGATATTAATGATGCATTGCTTCGTCTGTGAGCCACAAATTGATTAAGACTGTTCTAGACATTGTAGAACCTAAAACTTCATGTCATTGGGCTTATCACTGAGATATTCTCTTAATGGATACACTATTTTGTACCTATTGGAACGATTATGGAATCTTACGTGCTAGTAGGTGCATCTAACGCACAACTTGTCCTAAAAGACTCAGAGAGTACTGAGTGGTAATACAACGAGTTAATTTTTACAGTACAGTCTGAAATGCGAATAACGCGCTGTCTAACAATAATCCTATGTTGATCACAATAAAACACTACTCACGCATGGGCCGAGTTAATGTTAGGTAAGCTAGGATCAGATAACGGACAAATAATTATTACATGCTGAAGAGGCAGTGCCATACAAATCCATATGGTAACCACAGTTCCCTCTGAAATTTGAAATCACGTTGTAGATAATGATTGGCCATCATCCTTTGTCAACTGCGGCTTTTGCTGTGAGTACCAATCACGATCCAACACGATTTGTGGTTTAAACCATTTCATTTAATTCGTAGATAACTACCGAATGTTGGTTACATTTTAAAGGAATAGCGCATTGGAAATCCAAAGTATAACCAGTGATACCACGTTTTACATAGTGATGTGATGCAGTAATTGACTGTCAACATTTGTGTATTGTGGGTTCAGCCGTGAGTATCACTTTCGGTCCAGCCCGAATGTACTATTCATCGTTCCATCTAATTCATGGTGATTTGGTTTTTATGTTAGTCACACGTTGACCACTGAGGAGAAGGCTTGCAATGAATTCTAATCGTAATTTGTGTCTTCCAACTGTTCTATTCAGATAGTTAAAATCGAATATGTTATCATGTTCTCAAACGATTCGTTCCATAAACCTTTACAGTGAACGTTTTCCATAGTATAGGGTTACAAATTACGACATGACTAACCAACCCTGATGGTTAGTACGGTAGTTGCTAATCTTATAAACATTTTAATGTAGATCGTGCAAATATACATTGAGCAGTTGACTTTTTACAACTTCTCTTGAGCAGCTAAAAATAACATTCTGAACCGACTTCCCATCTGACACGGATGAGTATGTAGCAATCGATAATGAATCTCCACGTTGACAGGATCAGATGGAAATCAATTCACATAAATATCGTTGAGAGCTCACCCAGGAAAAAACATTCAAACAATTCTGAACACCATCTCATTCCGAAGTACTGATAAAATCTTACGTAGAAATACAAAATGCGAGAGATATCTAGAGGCTGTATTGCAAGTGTGTTGACGAAATAAAAACAACTGATAAGTGAGGAGAATGTTGACGCAAAATTATTTGAGTAAATTTTGCGCGATGAGATGCAAAATCAAACTACTAATGTTTGTGCAGCAGATGTTCGGAAACTAGCCCGGAATCGAAGTTGGCGTGATATAAGTTGTTTAGAAACATCTGGCTCTCCAATGGGTCTTTTACCTACTATCACGTGGGAAACTGACCATTCAACTGAATATATATCAATCTATTTGGGGATACTGTTAATTAACTCAGCAGTAACTTAAATATTGCACAGTTTCATTAAACGTTATAAACCGTTAAGCTTATGACACTGAACATCCGATTTCTTCCGCTTAGTTAAAATATTTTCGAATACCGTGTGTACAAGAGTTTTAGTAATAACTCTTGGGTTTCCAGAGACTCACCGAATCATAAGTTCTCCGATCAGTCGTCCTTCCCAAGTTTCACCGCAATCAAAATACCCATCTTCCGTTTTCTACCGGACATCTCGGCTTATTTTAACATTTCCGGGTTTGTTTCTGCTCCAAAAGGCTATTATCATAATTTTCAGTAGTTGCGCTTTATTCCCACATAGATATCAGGCCTCGTGTGGTTATTAATGTTTAGTCTGACGGTGTTTTCCAAGTTTACCTCGATGAATTTAGTCCATTTGCATCAATTCCGAATAAATTTGATTTTATCGAAACGGGTTGAGCAAACTACACGAAGTCAGTTTCCAACGAAAGCAGTATGTGATAAGGAACCAACTAAAAAGAACATATTTGCATGGCAATTTATTAAGAATAGGGATAAATAGGTTGAAAAGGTCCGATGCAACTGTGGCGAGTTGCATATTTAAACGTCTGTCAAATCAGTGAATACGAGCGTCACGTTTTCCACATGTTTATACAGATTTCGTGGATCTCCCTTCAAGCAGTCAAAACCTTGACACCGGTTATGCGACATGTTATGTTGAATGAGTAAAGCTTTTGTAGTGACTCTGGACAATATTTAAAAAGCAATGGCACATTATTATCAGTTACTCCATCGTCACAAAACAGCAATGGTGAACATGAGGTGTACTTGAAACATTCCACCAACATGATCGTGCGACCATCTCACATTGACCATGCATTCTTGTGTGATCAAGTTGTGAAAAAATGCAATCCATGTTATTCAGTCTCCAATAACTGAGATAAAGTTGACAGAAGTGACCCTGCATCGCAATACAAAGTTGTACTCATTGGACTACTTTTCTCCGTTCTCGTTTGATGATTCTATACGTACCTTTCACACAATTCCATAGTAGCGCCTCACTAAGAAAATGGTCGCATATCCAACCACGCCTCAGTAGTCCAGAGTAACCCTGAAGCATCCTCGCTTTTTGGAGAGTGATACTTGTAATGGTGTGGTGGTCTTCCCGAACACTTATGAACACCTTCTGTGAGACCACAAATGTGATTACAATAACTTGCTCGAACTCTATAATTGTACGGTTGTATCCATCTATTTAGTTGTCGATCATATCATAGTGCAGTAAACCTGCATTTGGTTGGGCTATTCAGTAATACATACTTGACCGCTACTAAATTTTCTCCGTCACGTGACAACTGAACATATGTGGTTGAGTGATACGTTAGGTGCATAATACCTCGGAACTGTTATCCTCTTAATTCAATTAATGAGTCCATTATCAGTAAGTAGAGAGCGTACGTTTCCTGAGGTTGCCAACAATTCCAAACCTATGTCATACGGGGGTTTTGATAAGTGACGTATATACAATCATTGTTAGAAGAAAGCTTTCAGTCTATCTTGAACAAATTTGGTTGTATGGGTGATGTGAACATCACACGTTCTCCCTGAAGTGGACTTTGGACGACCTATAAACTTGCTACCAAGCACCAAAAGAGAGCAAACCACTTGGCTGTGATCTGTTGTAGACGACTGTCAACCAAACCCCCATGTTATGAATGCTTTCTAATTTGAAAACGTTCATCATCTAAAAAAATACCGCTTTTATGATTGTAATACTTGCCGAGAATTCCCATCGACTCGGACAGTGGACACTTATGAGTATCGTGAGCTTCGGGTTTTGAAACTACGTCTATCACTGTCACCTATGATAGAATTCGCCATTCGTTTGGTTCGATACGTTGATTATAGCGTCATTCAGTTCTGCACAGAAAGTCAAAAGGTTGTCAGAATAAACATCATTTGTAAACTTTCTATCGCTGAGTATGCATTTGAAGGTACATTGCTCAGATGTATCGATATGTGCAGGCAAGCCCAATCTAGAATGGCGCGGTGTGATCATAGTGCTTTACAGTGCTTTGCTTTACATTATCAGTCCATCATATATAATACATTCCAAGAACACAACTCATCGTATAGGTCTAAAGTTCACAAGTGTGTTACAGACCGGCAGAGGGCCTTATTTGATTGAGCAACAAGTAGTATATAGTAGCAATCACTTAAATTTACCTCACTCTAGTTTGAAGTGTCATGAAGCTATTGCAGTTTGTTCTAGGTTGTCTCACTTTCCTTCATATTGTAACATAAATCAGTGAGTTTCCTCCTTGCGTGTCAGTGAGTTGATTGTGAAATAGTTCTGTATAATACGTCCTATCACCTACCAGGCAGATTGTTGGACATGTAAACCGATGCAATATGAATGATAGACTCACTAAAGTTTGCAGCTTCTTCACTGCATTACAAAGATAATGTTCTATGAATATACATTGTTTGCAACACTGGATTAAAATGTCGACGTTTTAAATTTAATGAAGAGGTCAGATGTCATGGGAACCCCATGACACATCGCAACGTTTCTTTATCAAGATGATTAACCTGGATTAATTTGCTTTACTGTAGAATAATGTTTCGCGCTCGATGATGCAGGGCAATTTGTCGTTGTTTATTTTGATTCTGCTAAATAACTGAACTTTCGTTCGTTGCACACAATCCTTTATAGTCATCGACAAATATATAACGCGGCGGTTGCTGGTAGGGTTTTTGGGTGATTGCTTAAATCACACTGTCCATCACAGTTCACATACACTGTATATTGGAATAAACATGTGCACATTTTCGTCAGTTCCGACATAAATATATCTTGATTTGTTATGGTAGTTCATGCTTTTCAGATACAGTATCAAGTTGAAGTATCATTGGATAAAGCAATACAACAGTGGCATTCGTGTTCTTTCATTTGTGGTGTACAAAGTTGAACAATAATTCCGATGCTATAAACACCACTGTTATCATTTAAACTGAAGTCTACCGTAAACCAGGTTTACTTGTTCCAAGTTCACGTAATTGTATCCGAGAGCATTAGTAGATTTACTAGTATTCGACTGCGTATTTTAACTTCGTATTTTCAGGTTTGACTCATGGTTACTGCCACAGAATTCGGCTCAAATGTGATAAAATCATTCAAACGTAATGTTGTACATATGCCTATCCACATGTGAGGGTTCCAAGAATATATAAATGAAGTAGTTAAATTAGCTCAACCCCAGAGCTAGCTTCGACGCAATAGTAATAACAACCGAACTAGGCAAAGCAAGTAATTTATCCATCGAGCGTAACTGTACAAGTTACAGTCAGCAATGTAATAAGACAACAGTAATGAGAAATGGGTTTACTGACAATCACCACACCATACCTGCGGTTTAACATTCCAGTTCGATTTGTATTAAATTCGGAAATGCAGAATAATCCAGCAAGTCTAACTTCATACTGTAGCGTCTACAATTCATAATTATATTACAGAATTCATTTTTGTACATTTTGTATATATCGCTTTTTCCATTTTCTCCCGAAAGCTTCAACCAGCACAGCACCTTTGGACGTAAACTGCTGGCGAATCATTTGGTGTACCATCCTTGTGCTAACGGTTTACTCGAACGTTTTCACCGGCAAATGCATACGTACGCTTTCGGTTCATTGCTCTAATTTTTACTGAAATCTTCTGCAATACAAGGGGTGTATGCGTACCTCTATAGTGATAACATTTTGCTGGAAGTGCCTAGCGTGGACATTGACTTTGCCTACCCAATCTTTTTTCTCAATCGTTGGTTGTCATTGGGGAAGGATGAAGTGATTGACTTCGCATTGAATCGACTACTTGTGAGCGGTTTTAGACATCACAATACATTCCGTTAGATACAATGGAATTCTCTGCTAATAGTAAATCAAACATAATATTTCTTTGTCATGGACTAGATGTTTTCCTTGACCTTACAAAACAGGCCGGCTTCAAACTCGGCAATGTCTTGTTTGGATTCATTTAATCATGCGAAAGCCCAGAGTTTTCACATATGGGTCCTTTTCGAAAATATGAAAATTGACACAGCGTAGCAACAATTCAACTGGTCCGAACGATCTCGACGAGGACTTGTGATCACCTTTGAAATGTGATTTCTTTTTGCAATGAGATGCGGGCACTCTTCTTCTTGTAGCTGGTTATCCTCATCAGAATAATTTAATCTGAAATAATATACCGTAGTGCGTAGTAATGAACTGTAATGTAATATAACAGAATGTCAGATCTTCAGGTCAGAACAGCGTCAATTTACAGAGTGTGGCCCATATAATAAATGATATTTTTGATAGTCGCATTCACTTGTGCATTCTTGATGATTTTGGCTTTTTGCCTACTTTTGTATCAGTCAAACTATTCCATTCGTAATATCCGCCCTGGGGCTACAATCACAACTCGTTCAGTGCCACGCTAGCTCGACGTGTTTTCTCTGTACACTTTACTACCCAAGGTCGATACCAATACACAAGAGTCAACGCGCCGAGTCCTTGAGTTTAATTGTCGATTGGTTATCGATAGTGACTATAGACTGTGTAATAATCTGTTGCACCAGTTCCAACAATTGGTGAGCCCGAAATCTTGAACGATTCGTTACACTTTGCCGTTTTCCGTGAGTACCTTCCGTGTCACGTTTTGCCTTGCGTTTTCAATACAGTTTTTTTTCTGTTCGTGTATAC
>LUCH01018464.1:0-14092 GCA_013368495.1 Paragonimus heterotremus
ACTAGTGTCGATTCACTTCGGAACTCATGAAGAAACCGGCAACGCGATGACGGGGACAAATGAAAGGGAAAACTAGACAGAGTTCAGTTGGTCTTCATCATCGGTTGCATTGATAGAATGCGTAGCTAGTCGGCAGAGGATGGTTCGTCGTTCATTGATGCTGTCGTTCTCGAGGTAATGCAGTCGTAGCGCACTCTAAGCGACAGTTTGCTATGATGGGGCTTTACGCGTAAATGGCCGTATATTTTGTTACAAGAGAGCACGACAGTCCAGCAAGTTAATTTAGTTTCTACTCACAGAAAAAGGATTGCATAGAGGAGTTCGCGAGGCATTATTTGTACGGCGACGTAACGCGGAATCCCAGTAGGAAGGTGGTGGCATCTGCGTGGCGGTCGGAAAGGCAGGAATTACCTACAATCCAGAATAGTTAAGGTTATACGGATGCGCTAGTGATTAATGAAAGCAAAAGCAGCTGGGAGTTATCGTCCACTCCAATACCGTGTACGTATAGACAAGACAGTGAACTAAGGGATACAACACCAAGAGGACAACAAGGTTGAAAACTTTTTTCCATAGGGCTTAATTTCCCCATAAGTGCTCACGTTTGATGAGTAAGAAGTAGTGGATCGTTAGTGACGGTACTAACGACGGTAGTTTGGACAAATCATCTTCTGGATCTCTCTTGACTAGAATGAAGTAGGAACCAACTGAACGGAAATCTACAAACATGAGATTGGGATCACTCAAGTCTTTGCAACGTGTATTGAATGCCTCGATGCCCCTGCCAAAATGCGGGCGATCGAGGATGATGATGCATGAAGAGAAACAGTTACAGTCAAAACAGTTAAGTCCCTTTAAAAATTGGAACAAAACAATTAGAACACGAAGAGTGACGGATGAACGCAATTCGTTTTGGTTCGTCAGTATCGAATTTACGGCAGAAATCAATAATTTCTGTCATATGACTAGGAGGTATATAATCAATCACTGTTATCAAATCCACATCAGGGTCAAGTTCACGATTAACCGTTTCTGAAAACAGAAAGTCGATTTGGGTAGGCCGCCCACTTAACACAAGTTCGATTAAACGAACAGATAATGCGGTTGAACTTCGTGTGCTTGCTTAGATGCAGAAACTACTAACGTTTTCAGCAAAAGGTCAGTCTGTAGGTGTCACTTCACATTGTAGTTACTAACATGTAGATGCGAAAAATGTAGCACAGACATAGCCGAAGGATACTTGATCACCAGTTTGGAGGGACATTTACCTAAATGGGCGCAGAAGCTAACCGAGAGTGGCAGTGTCGCAAGCAACCAGTATCCGAATTCCTCTTGAGCGCTCGTCACACTACCCATCGCACTCTTGCATTGGCAATCTTATTAAGTAATTCTATGCGATTGCAATCAATCGGCATTGTGTTCGCAAACAGCTGTTCTTGAACCTAACTTTACTCCAGATCTAGTGATCCGACTCAACGAACTGACGGATTACCTACCACTTTAGTTGTTTGATATAGAAAAAAGGTTTACGCCATTCTTAAGTTAGCACTGAAGAGTCAATAAGGGACGCGTGCACTTACTACACACGTTTTAACTGTTTTGTCCAAACAACGACAGCCTACATTCAAACACTCATGTGTCGGCTACTGTCTGACAGAATGCCTTTTTTAGGGCGAGTGAAACATGATCTCGAGCTGTCATGGCTTAACAAAGCAAAATACCATGAGATGACCGAATTCACGTACTATTTTCTGAGAGATACACATAGGGCTAGCTCACCGCAGTTCCTAACATAAGACATGCAGTAGTTGCCCAGTTTACCCTCGGACTAAGATCGTGCTGAACGAAACCCCAACAACAATTCAAGCTAGAAGAAACAATAATGATTTCGAAAAAGGTGAGCAGCAGGGCGTACGATCATCATGCCAACGCGTTTAAAAGTCATTGCTTTGATAATAACCAACGTACTGTTTTCGTCTGTTGTTGTCATTTCCGCCTACAATGAACAACTTGTACCACTATCGACCTAGTAACTGATGAGAAGCGAACGACATCTTACGCTCTACTACTCGCTATCTATGTTGTAAGTCCTCGAAAAAATACGCCGGTTCGTTTACGGAATAATAATGCGTTTGTCAGAAATCGAATCTTCCTCGTAGTAAGAAAAACGAAGATGCTGAATCCCGAGAATAACGCCAGTGTTGTTGTTAATTGCACCCGAATCAAACCAAAAGACGAGCGAGACTTTGTTCCGCTCCAAAAAACATGTGCAACAAGAAGAAAATTACAGGGTATTTATATGGTGCATAGCGATCTAAGAACATTCTCGGATCAGAAGATCGAAGGACCGTTACCAAAAATAATAATTAAGGCCATTAAGCCACCCATGAGCATAGCGGAATAAAGGCCGAACACGTAAAAAAAAATAGGGCGCTGTTTCTCGATTGTTCCGGACATTTCTGTTCACTTTGGTTGGGCAAAATCGTCTTCTTGAGGAAGGATGCGGTTTTGGACGGAAAAATGGGATTCTCTAACAGTCTCCAAATTCATTCGGGAGAATCACTGTTTCAAGATAGTGATTTCAATTAAATAAGACAAACTCAGGGAGACGAACAGGTCTCACATTAATTAGGATGGACAGATGTTATCCATTCTCCGACATCATGATATCATTTCTCATGTATCAAGGGCGGTTCGGAATACTTAAACAACCCGAAAGCGAATCTTACTCTAGGTAATGCTTTTGGTGGTACGGGAACCGGACTAGAGAACACATTAATATCGACGACTACATGCGATGAAGGCAATCGGCCACCATATTTATCAGTTCAGATGACGCTAGAGTACGAAGACGTGACCTACGGATTGGAATGTAGCGGAGTAAATGTTCGGCTTTTAAACAAGATATTTGTGTGAAGTAACACAATAAGCTAGAGGTAAGCGGGATACTGAAAAGTGGCATAGATACTAATCAAAACAATGACGACTAAAGCAGTTCGATCAGACAGCCGTGTGATGTGATCAACGTCAGTAAAATTTAGCAATCTCAGGGTTCTGTACGTGTGACGAATGCCATGCTTAAAAAACCATTAGGTCTCGGAAAGCGAAAGCCGATTCGGTGACTACAACTCCACAGTGAAAGCACGAAAGTGCTAAGTTATTCTCATCGCTGTATAAGTGGGGCGAATGGAATTATAAGCAGTCTACAACGTAAACGACAAGAACACGTAGACTGCTGAAGCTTGGTCCCAATGTAGCCGAAACGAAACCCACAGGAAACAAAACGTTACCGACATCGCCGAGTCCCTAAAAAAAAAACACGATCACTTTTTACAAATAGAAAACAACAGGTCCCAATGAAAAGTGAGACGTCGTTCCGGGAATTAAATTGCAACAACTGAAGCGACTACTTAAGCTATGCATCAAGTTAAATGTGGTTAGAGTATAACCGCGCTGCGTGGACCTCAAAACCAAAATTATGAACTGTGTAGGCGATTGATAAAAAAACCATACTTTGGGTGATGCAGCCGACCGTGTGAGTGGCCCTCGATGGAGCGGTATAACGCTGTTAGGCGCATTCCCCATTGTGAGTTTCAGTGAATGGGATTCCCCATAACCCGTGGCAAACGTTTTGGAACTCGGGTTTATTTTGTGTAGTCTCGAAAACTCAGTAAGGGAAGTGGCGATCTGTTCCGAAAGTAAACAACACATTGGCCGTAACGTGATGGTTTCACAATCGGCTACACATTTATATCGATTTCTTAAAGTTAAAACACTTAGTTATGAGAAACGAAAATACGACTCAGGAGATCGACAATCGTTACATTAACTGAGGTAAAGTATGTACAACTGTTGCTGGTTCACACGCAAATTAACAAAAGATTCAAAAATTGCAAGGGAGACGTATAGTATGTAAGGCGCCATTTGAGGGCGAAGACAATATCACTGAACCAAAGCGTACCCATTTTTATACTTAACTCACCTGGCTATGAAATGTGGTGGTTGTGGATGATAAAGAGGCTAAACCTGGTACATGGCGATATTGGAGACAGGGTGTACCCGATGTGACCGCAGATGGGGGCGGCCGAAATTCATCGAACCGTGCAGTTTTGAAGAGATCTTGGCAAGAATCTCGAGGCTGAAATGGCGATATACATATATACATATAATACGAGCTCCTAGGAACTCGAGATATGAACCCAACGGCGGGAGGTATTCGCAGAACAGAAATAAGTCCGCTCTGGATAGGATGTGTTATTCATAAACATCAACGAGTAGTAGACTAACAGCTGGCTCGCGTGAGGCAGGGATTAAAACGTGACTAGCTGATGCATAACAATGCATACACGGACGTTTGGAACTGTAATAGCTAGTCGATCACATGCAGCTTAACTGGGCAATAATACATTAAGTGATAACACGTAAATGTGTAATGTAGTTGTACGGTATATAAAACGTAGTGTGCGTTGGGCTGTCAAAATTCACCGAGAGCATACGACTGAGTTCGTTGTTGTTGTAACTAATCAGGTACGTCTGCCCGGTTAACATCAACTACACACATTACTAATCAAAAGGCAACTGCAAAAGATAAATGACAACTTACCCACATGTTACTTTGCCGTGCTTCCCAAACACGACAGAGCAAGCAGATTAATGCGAAAGTTCGAGAGCACGTGAAGGAAAATAACACATTAGCTCGTTACAATATCATAAGTGATTAAAAAGTTAGAGTAATATAAGTGGTATATATTCCCCGATCAAAATTCCGACTCCACTCAGTGCAGAAGACGACAAAAATACTCACAGATGGGCTGCTATTTAAAGTACTTCACCTTAACCGTATTTTGGACGCACCACGGCTACAGCGTGCATTGTCGTGTTAAGTGTGACAACAAAAATCAACTGAACTGGTAAATATCAAGCAGGAACCAACAAACCTAACGCGCTAAGGATAGCTTCGCACATGAAATGGGCCGGACAAAAGTGACACAAATTAACAGGCATGCGACCACAGCATAGCAAGTTGCCCAGGTAAGACTTTCGGCGGGATTCAATGGCCCAACCAATTTAAACGGTTTTAAGTAAACGGTGTTAAAACGGAAGCTTGAAAACTTGCAATAAATGTTCGAATGTAAGTGCTCATGACAAAGTGAAGCACGCACTCACATTGCATATGAGCTGGTCAAGAACACCTTCGTTCCGTTCGAGGTGTGCCGTGCGAAGTGCCTGATGTGTACGCTGTCAGTGATGATTAAATATACACTACCTGTAACAACCGTCCACGTTTAGCGGATCCCTCCGGTGTTTTGTCCTTTACTGGGCCCCGGTGCATTGATCGAGGGGCGGAGAGAAGATCTTTCGGGCGGTCTTTTGAAGACGAAAAATGAATCTAAATGCAACAGAGATGAGGATTTAACTAACACCGAACAGAAAATACCTCCAGGGATTGTTTAAGTACTTCCGTTTCAACAGAATACAACTCCTGTCGCAATCCTGAAGCGGGCTTCCAGTCCTTTGAAGATCGAAATGCTGATGACAAGTTGGCAACCTACTGGTGTATCAAATCCTTGTTCAATCCAACGAGAAGCTTGTTTGACAGGAGATGGAGTAAAATCAGCAGCGAGTTCACATGGGGATGACGCTGTAAATTTAGGCGTCTTGCAAGATCAAATACGCTTCACGGCAAACTTACCTGAACAAAGACTGATGGCAACTCTAGGTCATATGTACGATTTAAGGGGGTAGTGACTAACAAACAGAAGTTTAGTGTACGAATGAGTTGTACCATGCGGACTGTTCATTTAAGTGCGAATAAAGGGACAGGAGAAAGCCGTGTTTGCAACTGATACTTTCCCACGAGAAAAATTGGATGACGATTTGGAAAGATTCCAGAACTACAATGAAAATGGTTAAGTGGAAATCAAGGTTATAATCTAAATTCTCAAAGGGAAGATAATGAAGGCGGAAATCCACAGAGTACTGCTACACAAACTTGAACTACAGCAACACATTACATTAACCGTGCTTATAAGTCCAAATATTTGGAGATGAACATTAACGAATTCATTGAATTAGCTTAGTAAGGTTGCCATAACATCATAGCGCATCAAGAAAATCACGCTCGGGCGATAACGCACACGAAACATACGTGCACATCGAAACTATCATCGGCACTAATGGACAACCATTTATCAATGTAACTTGAACGTGATAGGCTGCCAGCCAACTAGGCCAGAGGTTCGGACGTGCTTGGTGGCGGTTCGATCACGTGACTGTCCTGAGGTGGCCAAGAAAATAATACATCCTGATATCTCAAGTAAGGCTGTCAAAGTAAAGACCCGGGGTGAGGTCCATCAATTCAGCCTTTTACTCTTCACGGCGTGAACAACCGGGAAGTGTCGGAAATTATCGTTGTTCTGACAGACCAGTCTACCAATTTTCAATTTCTTTCTCTTTTGCTTCTAATTTACAGGCTAAGACAACTGGCATTCATCGAGGTCTTTAATATTCGCACCCTCATACAAATAGGTCACCAAACTGCCCTAACGAGTGCCCTCTCGGGTCTGCAACTAAATGTGTGCTGTGCCTCTGAAACGCGCCTCTACAACCTTAGGTTTTTTTTACACTTAAGTTCCTACTTAATTTCTCACGATCATTGATAACGATAAAACCGTCCCGAAATTATGGTTACACTGAACTCTAAAGAAGAGAAAAGCCACCTCGACTGCATCTTGCTGAATGGCCATCCTTGTGCCGTCGGCCTTAATACTTCAGTCGAAGTCGGTCGACATCGGCCAGAAAAAGTCGTTTGTCATAACATGTGTTCCAACAGACGATAGTTAACACACCACCAAGAACATCCTCCTCTTTGATTTTCTGAGAAAGACAAAACGCTGGGACGTCGATGAACTTTCAGGTAGCATGAATGCACAACTTGATTGTCTCATTCAAGAAAAGAGGAGGCTTGGTGGTATGTTTGGTGTCAGAAGACGACACACTGATGACGATGACCAGCTGTTACTAGTATACGCACCTCACAAGCCCCACTGCACTGACTTGCGCGTTTCAGCATGAAAGACGACAATACGTTACATGAAAACTGTAGTGTATGACTCACCTGTGGAGATAAGAGGATATGCTGTTGTTCGTGCCCGCCTTGTTTAACTGTTTACATAAAAACCATTTGCTCGCGAACATGAAGCACTTGGTTGGAAACTGAGCGATAAGGATGTACGCAACGTTTATCAAACAGTACTGACAATCAAGCTGCCTGGTTCACAACAGTGAAATGATCCAAACGAGCAGAGTAAAAGCCTTAACTGGACACCTGTCAATCTAGAGGAGCACCACACACAGCAGAAGCAGACTTCTGTAGACTTGACAGTCTTTGTACAAACAGACTGATGCACCCCGACTCGAACACGAAAAATACCGTCGGGAATTGCAATGCAAACTTATGGTGAATCTGTACTAGGACCGGGGAGCTCAGTTGAATAAGCGAGTTAGAAATAGAAGCACCTTTACTCAGGGATAACCGGGTATTTTTCCTGATGCGTGATTGTACTGGGCATCTCGGTGACCTATTGAGCTAAACCAGACGGTGTGATTATCACACCGACAGTCCCTCATAGCAGGTCAACAGGTAGAGGTTTGACAAATCAGTTTCTTGATTGGGGATCGGGAAAAGGTTAGCATCTTGCTCACGAATACTAGTTTTGGTACATTGCCACCCACCAGTTACTTTGTGGCTTTTGAGCTAAAGGCTTTGATTGAGAACCCTAGTCGTTCTCGTATCAAGGCCTGGGCGTCTTGACAGTACCTCGTCCACATACAATCATGAGGATTATGTTAGAGATGGCAGTGCCACAGTCAATGGTGTGTCTGCATTTGTATCATTTCTCATTCCTCTGCTTAGTCTTCTGTCATTAAATTTCGGCCTTTTTAGTAACGTCTTCTGCTAGGATATTTCACGTCACTGTTAAGATAAACAGCGAGTCGACCCATAGCACTTTCAAGTCAGCCTCAAAACAGTGATGTGAAAAAGTAGCTGGCGAATTTACAACCTGTCGCAACGACCTGAGAGATGGACTGAACGCATACAGGAAAAGTTCAACTGGTCTGAGCCAGCCCATACAATTGTGAACAATGGAGATAGTGACGTTTCGACGATTCTCCGTTGGGAACCAAAGTAAATTTAGAACATAAATTACTGAAACGTAATTAAGCTTCAGGTCCGGTCCTATTTTCTCGTTTTTCCGAAGGTGGTGAAAAATTGTCCTCTTCCACCCTTTTACTTAGTTAACCGACTATTTTGTGAACTGTTGTCAGGAACCGTGGTAGTCCAAGGCACAGTACTTATGGATGAGACTTAAAGTCGATAATGATGAGTAAGGAAGAAAAATGCATTACCGGTCCTCTTACCATTTAATTCAGTAAAATAAAACGACCAGGACAATCCACTCATTTCTGTCATATTCCCTATTTCATGGGAGGTTTATTCTAGATGAACCGATGGTACATAGACGGCAACTCATTCAACTTAAAGTGGGACCGAACATGAGGAGTATCTCCATCACCATTCTTGCAGATAAACGTAGTCGGAATAGAAGTAGAAATTAGATATTACTAGGCGAACCTAGGTCAACTAAATGTGCATTGAGCAATCTAACAATGGACCAAGCAATCGCCACGTGGCCGGCATAGCAACTTCCATTGTGTATGATAAAAAATTAAGAGGGCAACAACTAGGAATGGGCAAATTAGAAGTGGTTAGCAGGCACCAGTAATGAGCGTGAGCAAGAGATATATGACTTAAAATGAACACTTTGAGCTTTGTGAATAAAGGAGGAAGAGGACAATAGGAAGTTTCACCAGAACGAAACCCCCAAGTTTGCGGATACGTGCTCACCATCGACTGCGAGACACTGCCACGTCGATGTTCTCAATCAGCTGCAAAAACGATCGCGAACTCCCAAGTGGGTAAGCAGCACCTGCCAACCTTGCCCAGCGAGATGGTTAGAGTATTCGTAGCCTGGTACCACGTTATCGCCCGGCTGCCTCGCGGTTTTCTCCTAACATTAGCAGCCACATTTACCAATATGCGGTGCGATAAACACTGTCGGCACATGGAGTACGTGACCCAATCAGTGGAGTCTGTGCGTCAGAACTTCGGTTTCTGACGGAAGACTGTTGAGAATGTCATAAGTAACTACACAATCTTCATCATCAATAGCAGAATGGGCTGGTTCGAGCTGACACAACTGCTCAACGAAGCGTTCACCCTATCTGTCAAGTCACCGCGACAGGCTGTGAATTCGTAAGCCATCATTTTCACACAGTCTCACCAACAACCCATCGATGGACTGTACAACCACGAATAAGGGGAAAACAAAAGCCGGCTTTTCCTGATGAAAATGTCCTCTTTTGGCATGCTCGGAAAAGTAAGCCTCACGATCTTTACACAAGCTCTCCGCAAGTTTGCTTTTCAGTTCGCGATGATCTTGGTCTTATTTGGAGTCAGGAGGGGATTGGTCGACGTGTGTTCACAAGTCCTGTTGAATCGGTAGAACTTCACTTCTGTTAGACCCCTGGTACTTTTCTGGAATAGACCTTTTTACAAAGGACTTGCAACGCAGTTGAGAAATCTGTCCAGTGTTCGTCCATGTCACTCCACTGTTGGTACCCGGGGCAGTTCGATTGTCAGCACGGTTTGACAAGCGCACTGAGTACTCTCGTCACTCAATTGCCAACTGAGTATTTCACGGTTGTAAGCAGACGACCTCGGAGCAAACGACAAAACATGACAGGCATGAATGGCGACACGGTCTGAATCAAGCAGGTTATTCCAAAGTGAACGACAATCCATAACGGAGCAGCACCACTGATAGCTGACAGTGTTATGATCTATCGGCGTCCATGGTCAGGTTGCATAGAGTGGTCCCCACGTAACGGACTGCCATCATTTGCACTTAAATGTGCAACTCGGCAGGCAGAGATGGTGAGATGTACACAGCTGTAATAGTTGATCAACACTACCAGTGCGTCGAGCCTGGACAACAAACACCACCCAACCACTTCTCACCTAGAGTAAGACGATCAAGTTTTGCGTTTATACCATCAACAGGCAAAACCATATCCGAACGCTTAGTTTGATTCAGAAGATTAAAGATGGCATCGCGTAAAGCGCTCTTGACAGCGTCTGAAGTACTGTTTGTTGGAAAATATGAAAATATGACAAATGTTTGTCTGGTCTGTGTCGACCGGCTCTGACTGACGTGCTAAGTCTAGCGACACATACATGAAAATTAACGGGAGTCCAGTAGAGCAAGCACAGCTCTGTCTTGGAGTCTAGCTCTAGCTGTGGCTTGACCGTAAGATTCGGCAGCAGTTAGCGCACCTGTTTGATCTCACGTTCGGGTACCTAACTGTGCAGCGGCCGTCACGGTCTGCCAAGCAGATGACCTGGGACCCACAATAAAACTGATGCACAGAATTAATAGCATTTTCACTGGATGGATTGGTATCCGGCTGGCTGAATACAACACCATGGCGGGAGTCACGCGGAAATTTCAACCGAGTTATTTGTTGCGTCACATCGTCACACTTATAAGCTAGCTGTAACGTGATGCTTCACTTGAATCTGATCAGTGTCATCGTATCGTTGTGAAGTTTGCTATAATGCTGAATGAATACACGAGGACTGCCGTTCAGTTGTAGACACTGCCAACCGGTGTGTAAGGCGTCTGACCAAAGCCGGTCGGTTACGAATAACGCAACGAGTAAACAAGGAATGTACTGTCGACATGCGAAGTCGACGTGAGAGCGAGCGAATAACAAGACGAAACGGTAACACAGCGGAACGACAAGCGAGCACGCAGCGGGGTGGTACGTTCGAGTGCTTGGGGTACTTATCGGTATTCATACTCGTTTAAACAAATGTTCAAGCATATACGAAAGTTGGAAACAAAAGGAGTACAAATAGCGATCGTAGCTCCAACATAGTTAACAATAAACAAATGGGGTCGTCACAGAAGAACCTTACTAACCCCGTTTGACTACGAATCGAGCAACAACACTGTAGTATGAACCTGATGAGATGCGGTGAAATTCGTCAAGTAATAAATCGTAGAGCCTGCTACTTTTGACGTTTTAAAATTCCAGTCGGGAAACAATTATTAAGGGCAGTTAACCACCTTTGATAAATGACCAGCTTGACTAAGCAGACATTTGTTTAAAACCGGTTGGATAATACTTGGAGCAGTGAACCACGGTTATCACAAATATATATTACAGTCTCCACACACCCAGCCCAAATCAACAGGGGACACTAACAGGAGCTGAGCACTTCGAAATGGTTATAAAAAGTACATCACGTACTTTTTGTTCGGTTTGGGAACCGGGATTATCCTGGCTTACGGTGCCTATTAATCAGTAGGTCCAGCTGACGATCAGCCTCGTAGTTAATTTGTGACCCAGGTTGACGTAACTCTTGGATTTCCATCCAACAACTGTTGGGAACTAAATTACTAGTCGAGTGAGCAAAGACATGTCTGCAAAGTTGTTTGCGTATAGCACGGTGGCAAGCCCGGAACATAATCAGAGCACTCAAAAGCTCCATAAATGTGAAGAAGACCAAGTTCCGCAGTAGAGGAAGAATGGGAGGTCTCTAGTTTATTGCTACAAGATGGTTTGTAACAGGAAATACAGTGATGAATACTATTTACCTTCGATTGCAAGTTATGAAAGAAATATTAGGCAGTGCAGAAACGAGTGCAAAAGAATAGTGAGCACGGCGGGTAACGTAATAACCTGTGTCTGATTACTCGGACGTACTGAGTATGATAATTCGGGAGACTGCATTCCTGCTCTACGGATTGCTACTATTGTGTTTGGGTTCTACTTCTGACTCACAGTGAAGCTACATCAGAGTTCTCCAAGGCTCGGCCGTTGTTCCTTCTACCACCCACCCATATAAGCGACATAACCCCTCCACTCTTCTCTGTTGCCATGTACTGATTATGTCAAGCTTTGGCACAATGGCAAAAGTCCGGCGACTTGAACACTATCTGCCTGATCCCAGACCCATCTTCTAGACTTCAATGTTGAGAAGTGCAAAACAATGCATACTGTGCACACCTCTATCAACACTTACCACCTTAACGATACTACGATTCTATCTATCGAGTGAGAGGAACGTGGTTACGTTTGTCTCCGACATTCCTCCTGTCTCACCGAACACAGAAGCTAATGTCAAGAAAGCCAGTAAGACCTAGACACTACTCAGTCACTTTAAGCTTCTCTACAACAGCCTCATTTGACCCCGTTTTAAGAACGGCATTGCAATATGGCCTGTTTTCAGAAAAAACAAAGTCCCATTTGGAGCTGTCAAACGAAAGATCATGAAGGTCGTCCCAAAAACACACTAAGAACCATGAAGAAAGATTCAACATACTATGTGTTCGTTCGAACTTTGAAGATGGCACGGTGATTTTTACTTACTTTCATAACACTCAAATCCCCCAACCTCCCCGTAGAGCCTTATTTAGCATTGGTACGAAAATAACATTGTCAGGTCATGCTTTCAAACTGTCCCTACAACACAGAAGGTTGAAATATCGGAACTGCTTTTCTCGATAACAATTTGCAAAGTTGGGAACTCTCTAATAGTATTGTATTCGTACATTATCTATTTTCTTTTAAAGTTTGATTAAATTCGTTTTCCCTTTAGCAGCTTGTAACACACGTCACATCAACTTTGGATTACGGGGGAACGATGGCTTACCCTACGCCAAGAAGGTGCGAAAGCTGGAAGAAGTTTGGACAAGGATCACGAGAATTGTAAATGGGACGAAAGGGAAGAACTACAAGGAGAGACTGGACCTCGTTGAAGTGCTTCCCCAAAGTTACAGACGAGTGCGGAAAGATTTGCTGTTAGGTGCAAAGTACTAGAGAGAAAAACACCCGGGTCTGGGCGTGCTTCCTGACTCGTTAGCTTGACGTGCTCCCCATTTACATTCAATTTTCCAAGATCAAGTACGACACACGAAGTCAACGCGCCGAATTTTAGTTTCCGTTATCATACGCGTTTTGATAGTTAGGGCTAGACTGGGTAACCCTCTACCCTCAGCCATCAAAGGAACACTGCATCTGTTTCCGATTTCAGGTTTGTCGTCCCTGGCCCCGTGGTTTGACGTCCTGAGATATGGACACCCAAAACCTTTGCCTTCTACTTCCATGATCAACTCGTTGAAGTCACTGATAAAACAATATGCGACTGATAGACAAGTTGTCTGAAGTTGCTTAAGTAAATAAGACCCATAAGAAAGCAGATAGAAATGCTGATGTTTATCATACGTGAGGTTAAAAGAGGGCTCATTATGAACACAGTCGCAAGTGTGTACATGCACCTTGACCGTAAATTTGATAACCTTGTTAAGTAAGATATGCCAATCTTGAAAACCGCATTACCTACACAGCATATGTATATTATTTCGTCCTGACATCTAACATATTGAACAGTTAAATGAAGTATGTCCTCCAAATCCCATTCGACCTACCAGGAAACAGGAAAAATCAAACGAAGAGATCACAACTCAGTCCAGGTCACGGGACTTGACGGCTCGAGCCTACTGACAAGTGTCCACTTTTCAGCACATGTAGCTCGCCTGATCTCCGTGTGCTACAACTGCCTGAGTAGATGAGATATAGGGTCCAAGTAAAAGCAGAGCAGAACATTCAACTAAACTACAGCGTGTATAGGCTGGCAGCTGATGTGACACTCAGATAGTGTGAAAGAAGGGCCATCGCTGCACTGCGGTGCGGTGCACCTAGGAGATAACCTCTTGACACTTTAGCCTGACAAGAAAACACTTATAAAAACAGCTAGGGATGGAAGAATATGACAAGACAGAAGCCAACAGAAACAGATACTTCGAAAAAGTTGAGGGCGTAGTCTAAAGCTACATGGTCGTAGTCTGTGAGCGCAGTCAGTTGCACAAAGCGCACGCGACCGCATATATCGCAACAGATTTAAAATGACGTATACCGACTACAACGGTCTAATGAGTCCTTCATATCGGCCAATTTCTACGCT
>LUCH01018465.1:0-13996 GCA_013368495.1 Paragonimus heterotremus
CAGAGCTCGAGGTCAGCGGTCAGTGAGCATAAGGCGACTCCTGATTGGTGGTTTGTTTCCGGACCGTGGGGTCCCATGGGACTCCGTATGTATATGAACAAGGACGATGTGAATTAAATCTCTCGTTATATGTTTTGTTTCCTATTGATTCGCGACATCTTCCTCTCACAAGACAGACCTTGTTTGTTTCGATTTGCAAATGTTGGACATTTTGTGCTGTTCCTGTATTTCACTTTCTGGAATATTACAATGTCAGTGGTTGCAGGGTAGGCTCGCAGTCTCTACAAAGAAAATTTTGAATGTATGAAGAAGAAGGGGCAAGGAGGATGGGATAAATGAACACAGGGAGCCTGACCACCAACTTTCCATAAAACACATAACAGTCGTCAAGTCCTCAACTCAGGCAGTTAAGTTAACTCCGGCTCCCGATACTCGCTTTGTTTCTTGGAAAACAGCTAGATAGGGGGTGAGCGTGTATCGGGAAACGGTTCCCCTACACTTGAACTTTACCCACTGACGACACCATTATCCTCCGCCCCTTCGAGAAGATATAGATCTTATGTCTCTCTTAATCGTGCAGCTGTTCGTTCTCAAGTGCATCTGACGGACGAGACTGTGGAGGCCCATCACCAATCTACTTCCCACGGTCTTGGGTCATACGCCTACGAGTCGAGGGCTTCCAACCGGTAAGGCAAGCTCACCAACCTTCAAGTTTCGTCCATCCTTCGTCCACCTATGGTGCGCCTTGGCGGATGGTAGAAATCCTCTGATGCAGCATTTCCAAAACACACTAACCAGGTGTTGAAAGTGCTTCCACCCTTTCAGGTACCTTTCTAGCAGTGAGATTTGAGCGCGCGGTAGCCTCGGGTTTGGTCTTCGGAACAACAAATCGTTTGGTCTTACACCGCAGAGGCAAAACGTATCATCATATACTGAAACCAATGGTCTGTCACTCAGAATGCTCTCGACCCCATTTAGGCAAGTGTAAAAAGCCCATTCTACATCACCTGTTGCCTTACGACAGCCTGTATGGCGTGTGTTGGAACTGGTCCAACAGATTACTACCCAGTCTATAGTCACTGTCGATAAACCAATCGACAATGAAAACAAAGACTCAGCGCGTTGACCCTTGTGTATTGGTATCGACCCTAGAAAATAAAGTATACAGAGAAAGCACGTCAAGCTAGCGGAGCACGGAGCGAGTTGTGTTGTAGCCCCGGGGCGGATATTACAAATGGTATAGCTTGACTAAAACAAAAGTAGGCAAAAAGCCAAAATCATCACAAATGTACAAGTGAATGAGACTATCAAGAATATCATGTTATAGTCGCTACACGTGTCAAACAACGCGAATCAAGCGTTCCCATGTCCCATTGCAATGACTAGCAGCGTGGGGATTAAAATGCCATTCGATATTACGAACCACCAGGGTCCGATGGATTCTGCCTTGGTAGAAAGTAGTTAATTTTCCCTCTGCTCGGATTCCGCACCTACGAAGTTGGACCCGTTATCGCTTCCGGTTAACCTCGACGACCAATGAACCTCGTTAAAGCCATTAAAAAGGAATCTGTTGACATCGACTGTGCTATTTCCAAATTTATAGTTCTTGTTTTCAAACAGGTGATAAGGCAGCCATATCTTTTACGAATGCTCCTCCCAGTACGAACCTCAAGAGATCAAATGTAATCCACGCCACAGGCTGTTGTGCGATCAATGGTGAACTAGGCCATCATTTTTTGGCATGGCTTTGCTGACAACACTGCATTTCCTGCATCTCAGCAACACTCAGCGTACACCATTTACGCTCTTGACAATCTAAAACTTCCTCCGGATGACCAATAAGACGTGATTAACCCCTATGTGACCTTCAAGCTCATTAGGACACTGGACACTGTTTATGGTGACGGGCTCTAGTCGGATCAGCGAACTCCGTAGACCTTCGGAGTGTTCTGTACAGTTCTCACTAAAGGAGCTCTGTTGCTCAAATCAAACAATGAATTCACACGCCAGATCCAGTTCTAATTTACTCAAGAGACCCAGCGTAATGGGAAACTGTCTACCAGCTTCAATGCAAACAAAATAAGTCTTGAAACGTACTAACCATGATATCACACGAAGTACAGTGTACCACTGTGAATAACGTTAGACAAGCTTCACGTACTATTGCACGCTCCTGACGCTGGCTACCGCCAGCAACTTGATCAATTCCAGCTCCTTAACTTGAAGCTTTAGAGTGGCTACTGATTCTCAAGTCTACACAGAAAGGTCAGGCCATTCAGCCACGTGTGTATTTCTTGAGAACAAGCACCGCAGGTTCCTCGTGAAACCTTTTCCGCTGGGTTTAAACTGAACGGAAAGTGTTGTTATTGACGGCCCTGGGTACAGTCACCAATTAATTGAACGTGGTTAGTGACAAATATGACAAGGCGACCAGACGTGTCTTTTGAGTACGCGAACACGATGACGGAGTCCGTTCAAAGTATGATTATGCCAAAGGTTAGCCTGAATTCACTCATTATACACTCCACAATTTGGCGGCCAATACCGCGGCTGTAAGTTTTTACCTCGGGATAAAACCCCAAGATTTTCCTATCGAGAAGCAACAAAAGATGTTGCCATTTTGTGATATGTTACGGAAGTGCCAGACAGCTCCATAACCCCTCTCAGAGGCGCCAGAAATCACATGTACCTCCAATCACAGTGGTGCCTTCCCATGGAGTGTGGTACAACGTGACACAACAACTGAGTCTTTCGTCGCTACGCCCAACGGCCACCTTTCCCACTTTCCCTGGATGTTTTCGTCTAATGGTGTATCCTGTCCGATATTAGCGCCATATAGAAATGTTCGGTTAGTCATTAAATACAGCTGTGGAAACGGAGACACCAGATCGCTGGAAGGACAAACAAGTGTTTCCTCAGTTAATCGATATGGTGACTAATAAAAGCCATGCGAAAATGGGTACGGTTTGGCCCACCAGTATAAACACCGTTATGTACGACCTTCACTTATCAATTGTGCATCTGTTTTGTAGTTGACAGTGGTGCAATTCACGTAACCAGGAAAACGTTCAAACTGAACAGAAAACAATTCACGTGTCCAAGCAGCTAGAAATTGATGTGCTATCGTGAGAATACTTCTGGCACAAAAGATGTGAACGACATAATCGTACAAAACGCAACAAAATGTGAAATACACTGTTGGGGAGTACTAAAATGAGCATGCTACTTTGTTTCAGATTTGACCAACCAATCAAAACATCGTGAAGTATCTGGGTAACGAACATCACACGATCATGTTGATACCGGAGTACAAATGAACTTACGATCAATTAGCGCTCACTGGGCGATATACAATGTATACACCGAAGAATGAACTGAAATTACTAGAGTTTCTTTGAGTAATTCAACAGTAATGAAATAGTCAGCCCGAATACGTCAGCCTGGACGATATAATCACCAAAACTGCATAATTGATTCGTCACAGAATTCACTTGCCTGGTGGATTCTTGCTGAACTGACACGTAGAGGAGTCAAACTGAGGACTTTTCAGCCAATGTTAGAGCCTGTTCATTTCATAATAGATCCCCATTAGAATACAAAAGGGAATTCGGACTAACGTCGATCAGCAAAACGTGTAGTAGAAAGACGAATGATTGTAGGCTGCCGTGGCCAGAGTTGAAAATGTGCACGTGTGGATAACTGGCAATCAAGTAACCTGGGAAGTATATGACCCGGATGTGGTTCGAAAGAAATCAAACCGTTTGAGTGGTGTTTCACGCACGATCTCAAGCTATGGAATGTAAATAGGAGTTTACTAGTGTAGTGGACAAGTGGGTATGCGCTAGACCCTCGTCCACTAACAATTTGATACGCCTTTCCTGAAGAGCAATCGTAACGTAGTCCCAACAGGCATTGAATTAGAGAACACAGCAGGGTTTGGAAACAAACCGTATATTTCCCTCAATGTTTGGAAATATGATAAGTAGTTAACTCTAGCCTAGTCTGGGACCAACGGCAGCAACCAAGAGGAAAAGAAGAGAAGCGCGAGATGGGCTACAGCCCACTCGACGGCGCTCAAAAGCGCGCCAAGCGAAAAGTGTGTGGAACCTTCGAGTGCGTTAAACAACGCTCGAATAGGTTCGGGTTCAACGACCTTGAATAATGAAATAATAGATGAGTCGTTAAGAAAGCGGCAAGCATTCACTGCGTGCAATTAGTTGCACGACTGAAGAAAGTGGCACTGAGTTCGTATCAGGCCTCCTGTTGCAGACGTACATAGGATCATGCGTACAGAACAGACAAGCAGGAAAACACGGTTGCAGCCGGGATCCTTAGAGAAGCCACACGATCGCCGGTCACTACACTAGCAGATAACGTCATGCTCACTTTAATCTAATTCCGATGTTCAAATTACTGGCGAGGATTATCAAAGTGGTTAAAATGTTGTTTATCACACTTCGCTCGAAACTTTGTGTTATACACAACTCGAGAACTCAACTGACTAATGTGCTTGTAGATTTGTTACTGGTAAGAGAAGTTAGATTCCTGATATCCCATGAGTTTCAGCCTCAAATCTCCGCAGCATGTCCAAAACATAGTCTGGATGACATCTTCCCGCCCAGCATGAGAGTGGAATTATTGCCTGTGTCCACAATGTCATAGATTGTGACATTAAATCGTGGTTTACCGAATAGACCCAACTGATGATTCCACTAATCAGAAGAGTCTTCATATGAAGCTGAAGTGGACAGTTGGTCATTTCTCGCATTTTGTATGCAACTCTCCGGAAAACGAGGACGATATTCGCGCATTCCTTCAAAATCCACCTGAAAAACTGTAGTCAGAAAGCTCAATTCTCTCTGACCACTGAGGCCTCAAGCCGATATCGATCGTCTGTGTGCAAGGTCACATTGGGTGTGCTGACACCAGAACCACGTAATTGCATTGCTAACCGTGGATAGTTTGAAAGATATTAAGCGGTGAAGTTTCACTTCAGATATGATTTCAGCCACATGAAATTCACGTATACCACCTGAATTATCAACACAAAATATTATAGGCTTATCTCATGGTTTATTATTCAACAGAAAATCTGTCCACGCGTTACACAGTATTGTTACTGAAATGTGTGGTCTCGCCCAAATGGATCTTCTTTGACTACTCAACCGTAAAATTTGAATGGTTTTATCAACCAATACGCTAACCTGAAAACACAAAGTATGTGAGAACAGGAACGCCCTCTCTGACATTACTTTCACAACAAAACACTCAATCATTTTCCTCTCAAGCGTTTAAAGCGTTGTTGAAATGGAAGTTCCAAAACAAACTGTTCCAACATTGTGTTCATATTGAAGTATTTGCGTGCCTATATATTTTAACACGTGTGGGTAGATAATGAAGAAGAGCAAATTGGTCGTTCTGTTCTTCTACCCTACTTCTTTCCACGATCAGTATTTTCTCTGTCAATTATTGCAATGTTTTGCAATTGTAAAGCCTTCTCTAATTGCTTGATCACTTTCCAGTCGATCTTTATTCGATGAACAACTATTGCCATAAACTTCATGAGTAGTTTCACTCGATTTCCAAGTGACCTACATGTGCTGCTACGTTGATAGAAATGAACCAGTAGATAAACCAAACGAGGATGCACTACACGAATGTGTAGTGAACTTGAAGTGGACTTACTTTGATACTTAACACACAAAGTCGGTTGGTATTTCAGTGAAGGCATTTGTTTTGCACTATAAAGCTAGGGTACTCCACATATCCAGACCTACCGTGACACAGGGGATCTTAACCTGGCGATAATCGGTGATGCTACTCTCAGACAGCTGTAGAACAAATGTATCCCACTCAACACCGCGGTTATTCTATCAGCACAGAAGTGCAATATCCTAGGGAGAGTCTCAACAGAGACAACTCATAAAGCTTACTAGTGTTCCCTCAGGAGTCTCACCAATCACATGTGTGACTCTCAAACCTACCCGCAAACCTCGCTCCACGTTCGTCCATCGAACTTGGTCAACAGACATAACCGCTTCCAACTGAACATGACCTCCCTTAGCACAGGTGAATACATGACATTGTTTCAAACGAAGATGTAAATAGTGGTTCACGCGTCTGACGTGCATGCATATCACAAATGCCCTGAAGAAACACTTGTGATGAAGTCGGAAACTCAGGTATTCACATCACAGTTTGCCACAGCTGATCAAAGGTACACAATAAGTCGGCGAGTATAAACAAACAAATGCACATATTTAATGTGAAATTCAGGTATCCGGCGTTCCTATCTTCATTTCACAAATAATGGAACCGCTTCGACAACAAGTGGTTTGCTAGTTTGTTGTCAATCTCATTCCAGACAGTTCCGCCATTTTGTTAAATATTTCCTTCAGTTACTTTTCAAATCTACTCACTTCGAAAATTTGACTTACACCCCGATTTGTTTACTTTCAGCTGCCCGTGCAACCTCATTCTGAGTGGTCATGACGCGTGTGAAAACAACTGTGAACATTGTACAGTCAGAGTGACAACTGGTCAATATTGTCGTATGCGACGAAACGCTTACATGCAACCTATGCTTATATGTTATCCGCAGAACGCTGATTGGCGTTTAATAGACAATTCCGATCGCAGACGTCAGAACAAATTGAGTCGCTTAATACACTACAGTTAAAAACGACGAAGAAGATGTTACAAGTGATAAGGTTCAGTGGAAGTGTTAACAATAAATCAGCACGACATTGACTCGGCAGATTCAGGAGAACAAACAGCAATCAATTCTCGGTAAATGCGAAGCCGCAAGTCACTGTCTCCGGACGGTGAACGAGTGTGGTCCAAGTACATATGGACCAGCGAATAGACAACGACACAGCTGATCGAACATGAATGGGAACATGCTGACAGGCGTAAGCATCGTGATGTTTTGGGATCTCAGGTTTGTCGGTTTGTTCCAAAGCATGAGTTCGTTGTTCAATACCCTGGAAACTGAAAAACAACAGTATAGCAAATGGGAAAACTATGTACGTGTTCTTGAAACCTAATCTGAATTGACAATGGTCAGACAAACATATCAAGTGTGTCATCCAAAATGCGATTTCCCTGGACTTCACGAAGACGTTATTCACATGAAGGGACCAGTGCATACTGTGACATCAAGTTGCTGTCGAATACTTGTTGATACGAACAATCCGTAAATATTTCCCATTGGACACAACTCACACTTGATCACAATCTTTGCATTCAGAGAAGGCTTACGGCTAGCCTCTTTCGGAATCGAAAACTGGATTCAAGCACTCCTCTTACTTCAGTTTTCTAGTGGTACATATTCTCGCTCGAAACAGAATTAGAACTCCGATCCTCGCGTTTGTAAACCTAGCATGTTGAACCTAATGCCACTATTCTCACAATAGTCATGGCCGAATGACCATACCCAAACTCCCAACCACAACCAAGCGTAAACAGTGTTCATCTTATCCGAACATTTTTAAAAGAAACTGATCAGAATCATCTCACTCGGTGGAATCAATAACCCCATGACCAAGACTTCTCAGTTAGGTTGAAGTCACTATCTTCATTGTGGTTACTGATTATAGTTTAACTGTTTGAATTCGGCGATTAGGCAACTTCATTCGCTTCCTCATTATTCGCTGAAGACGGTTGCAGGGACAAATCAACCACATGTTGGAGGCAGTCATGCACGAGTTACGGTCATATGGTCTTGTTGGTTAATGGGGACAAATTGTGTTTTGTTGGAACTGGAGCAAAAATGTCGGAAGCAGATGCTCGAAAATTTGAATCGTTAACATACTTGGAAAGCTCAATTCTCTCAACCGAGGGCAGATCGGTTGTGTAGGCCAAACATTTATAAAGTGCAATACACCGTTTCGTTTTGCATCAGATTTGGTTGTGGGGAACAGAGATGCAACGACGTTGAAGCACGTGTATTGTGATCCACTGATAATGTAATCACCCAAAATAACTTGTGAGTTGGGTGTCATGTCATGATATATATATCCCCAAATTTGTTGTTACCTATAAACATGTTCACATGCATAGAGTTCAGTCGGTTCAATTCGACTTCGGTGAGTTTGCACAGACTCTTATGGTTTGTAAGAAGTTTCTATCGTTTGCGTTTGATTTTAGATTTGAGGATAAGAATTGTTGGCCACGAATGTACGATATTGACCAGAGGGAACAATTATCAGAGTGAAAGTAAGGGGTCATGTGATCCCTCCAAACGGCAGATCGGAATCACGAAACAATCCGAAGTTTATGGAGAGAAACAACTCATCGAGCTGCATCAGGTTCTCTGGTTAACGTCGTTCACGTCCTGGTTTGCGGTCACAACCCATCAAATGTTTCGTGTTGTTATGGTCCAAATGGTACACTTCGATGAGCACATGGGGTTAGCACGTTGGAAAATTGAAGTCATGTGAGCAATGCTGACAAAATGGATGTCTATGTTAACCATCCTTTTTGTGACGAAATTTGAAACACAGTGTATACCAATTGGTGTTAACAGACCGATATCAGAACAATTGAACACCCATGAAAACATGTATAAAATTTAGTTCTGAGTACATCAGTCAGGTTTTCCAACTCGAAAACGACACGTTTAAGCGTTGCGTGAGTAATAGTCAGCCATATCGAATTCTGGCCAGCTAGGGGCTTCTACTCGCATTCGATGGACGTGCGGTTCGCCTACACTGGCGTGTTTTTGATCATAGTGCTAGTGGTGGGGTAGCACGATTTTCAAACCGTGGTCATTAACATCTGTTTGCACTCAGAATGGAAAAATGAAAACGGTTGAATCATGGAGCTCGTTCGCCAATAGACGATTGTTTCAACGACTAGCACAGATTTGCGCATTTTGTCCATAGTTCCTCTTGATAGCCCGTGTGAGCATTAATATCAGAAATGCACATTAATATCTGAATTGTTTCGTTATACTGGCTGATTAAATCCAGATTGTCTCGCGATAGTTGCCAAATCATCGACATTTACTAGACGCGGTGGATTTGTCTGACACAATGCAAGTGTTCCCACAAGTTTTAAATTGCCAAACCTCTGAAATTTCCAACCAGGAAATATGTCAAGCTCTATCACGTGTTGATCAACAGCAGCATTTTATTTGGTGCACCGATACAAAAATGCCATTGTGATGTGGTGTCGATGCTGCCCTCAATTCTATCATCATCATCCTCATCATCATCATCATCATCATCGTCATCATCATCATCATCATCATCGTCATCTACGTCTGCGTCTGCATGACCTAAGTAGACGAAACATTGTGCACATGTTTGAAACACTCACCATGGAACACACTCACATCGGCTGACCGTGTGGGAGAACATTGCAGAGAGTGATGAGTTCTCCATTCAGCTTTTACATGCGTGCTTAGAGGGGAAATCATAATTCCTCCAACAAACTAACGACAACTCACCGAGGACTCCAGCGGAGTGATGTGAGACGTCCACGAATTTTGCCAACGTTTTTCCGGATGGCATCGATTTGCAATCATTCGACTTCGAGGTATCATTGTCCTAAAGGCAAACAACCGGGCTATAAGTTTAGTTGAGGCGTCGTCAGCATGACAACCTTCTTACATCCTGCACAGTCCCCTGTGATTCAATGCACCTATCTCACAGACAACCCGAACAAACTACGACAACACACATGTCACTTAGACTGAATAATCACCGTCTCACCTACAATCTCCCGCCACCGACTCTGTGAATTATGATGACCTCAGTCCAGAGACGAACCCCTTGGTAAACTATTTCCACCCTATGTACCAGGTCATCATCTGTCCAACTCATACCTCACGCCGGTCGATGAAGTATGCTTGTTGTGTCAGAAAACTAGGTGACATCCTTAGCAAATAGACTACATTCATGCGAAGCGTGACTCTTTGCAAACATCCTATTCCAGTTCACTTCTCTTCCCCACAACATGGTCAGACACAACCGTTGTTAGAGCTGGAAGAACGCAATATGTTGTGTGTATATCAGTTTTCTCCTTGTGCAGTTCTTATTTTCATATAGAGTCTACACAGCATTTTCTCTTCCAAAAACATAATTTGTTTCACAGCTCATTTCTTCTAGACACAAACGTTATTTTATGTAAGCAAAGTATCACGAAAAAGAAAGTGGTACGCTCGCTAATTTTCTATTGAGTCGCATGAAGGTGTCTGATTTAATCACGTAACACAGTGTATGCTTTATTTTGCGTCAATTACGTTTACTCTGTGTCCACATGGATTGCTATGAACGGTTTAAAACGAAGTGACACGTCACAGGCCCCAAGAATTCCTCTAATAACACGAGATGTATGCAGGATAATTATAGTTTTGATAGACAAACACATCCCAGGACCGAAATTTAAATAGATTCGGCGATATAAGCGGTACAATTGAGTCTGGCCTTGTGCAGGCTCAGTGTGGGCAATGAAAAATAATTGCAAGCTAGATTTTTAAGACGGTTTACAACTGGCGATTTTTTTGAAAAGAAAAACGGCAACTCTTCTTACCACAAGCTGTATATCTGGAGATGCACAACAACCTCCAATAAATAATTTTTTTAAATGTCAGCAAAGATATAAAAAATTCTTTTCTTTCATCTTAAGAAGTAATTTCTGGATATATCGCATAATCAACCATAAACGGTCAGTTAACCTGAAAATTTGCAACCTGCGACTGGATTCGGGCACATTTTTGTTGTCAGATCTTTCTCATAATCACATAACTCTCGGTACTTTGTTATGATTAGCGATTCCGAAATTAGGTTACTTTCTAAGAATGTTGTTAATTATAAATCGCCTGATATTTGAATATGAACTCCTCTTTTTTCGTTTATCGAGGTGAAAGCATTGTTCCTATTTCTTACGATTAATCCACAAATCACTGTTTTCTTTAGTGACTGCACATATTCTCATGAGCGTTGTTGCTGAGGTAATTGGTATTCTTAACCCGAAACCAGATGTGTTTCTATACGATAAGCTGAAGTTTGCACCCGTAAAACTTATCACCAATATCAGACAAGACCAACCACTATCGACTTCTTTTCATTATAAAGCTAGGGTATCCCACATATTCAGACCTATCGTGACACAGGAGATCTTAACCGGGCGATAATAACATCAGTGATCCTACTCTCAGACAGCTGTAGAACAAATGTATCCCACTCAACACCGCGGTTATTCTATCAGCACAGAAGTGCAATATCCTAGGGAGAGTCTCAACAGAGACAACTCATAAAGCTTACTAGTGTTCCCTCAGGAGTCTTACCAATCACATTTGTAACTCCTGTCATCGTACTGACAACTTCAAGGACAAGCTAGAAACCCTCAATTGTAGGTGTCACAGATAAGCTTCCCTTTGAAAAAGTTAGCATGAATAGCTCTAATCTTCCGAGTTGTAAATACTTCTGTCGCTCGTGACCTCCCATATCTGCATCCTCCTGACTTACCCTGTGGGTTAGCGAACTCAGATGTCTTGCAACTGAATGTGGTTCTTCACGACTCTCACGTCGAACCTCTGACACGGTCGCGACGTCTAACAGCCTCTCCAAATATCAGCGTTTGATGGCTCGCCTCACAGCGTCGACTGACGAACTGTGAGAGACGTACATCGACTTATGTCGCTCTTTCTACTTAGATTTTCATCCAGAATGCCCTCCAAAAGACGCAGGCGCCTCACAGTATAGATTTAACAATCTGGGCTTACAAAACACTGCATAATCAAGTCGATTGATCAATGGTTTCTCGAAATCACATCGACTGTTATCAGCACGACATTGCCTATATGAATATTGCGTTCCTGGTTCAACCACATGTCTATCACCGACAGATTGTGAAGTAGTGATGCTTAGTATCTGACGCGTTTCTACTGCTCAGTGTACCTGTAGGTGAGCGTTTCCTTTGGTTTGAATCTGACAGTGCATCCAAGGCGTAATAAATCACTTGACGACAAATAGACAGGATCAGTCAATAAACACCAATGTCCCGAATGGACGATTGTTGAGTATCCCTTCTACTTCGATCGACAATGTCAACACAGTCTCGTCGTTAGGCCTCTGCTTCACTCAAACTGTGTTCAGGCTTCTTCCAACAGGCTGTATCAACCGACCTCAGCCTCTACTCATGTCCTCAATACAAGGTGGATTGTAATGTCACACAACACCTCTTTGTAACAACGTATCACTGATATAATTCTGGTCCAGCCTCTCAGTGCAACATTAAAACCGTTCATTGTTATCCACAAAATACGAACCACTGTTCGACTGAATATTGTTTAGTGCTAACCTTCTTCTCATAAGTCAGATAAATGGTACCATCACTGAGTCAGTGTTCATGGACCGTGTCACTTATACGTGAACTGCTTTAGATTTCGTGCTTTCAGTTAGGCAACCATTTTTAATTTCAGTTGTCCGACCTATTCTCACTTGGATTAAGTCGAGAGAATCGATATTGGCGTTGGAGAAGAAGTACCAAGCAATCTACGTTCATACGAGAAGGACTGAAGTCACCAACTCTTTGTCAGTCACTACAATGTGGTGTTAACCAAAAACACTGGCTTATGAAGCTTTTAATACCCTCAACACTCCGTACGATCCAAAATCTTTCACCAATCGATGGAAGTATGTGAGCGTTCCCAGCGCGATCTTCCCTCGAATGAAAGGGCTTCGTAACAATATCATTCGGGAGATAGAATTTCGGCAATATGGCGGAAAGCTTTGCATCGAATTGCAGAACCGAAGTGAACAATCTCCCGTCTATCCGGGAAGGCCGTCAATTACAACGTGACGCAGACTACAGAAGCGTTATCCACTTGATACCCTTCTTTTCCCACTAGCACACGATTTGAACAGAATCCACATTTGATGCGAGGAGGCTGCTTACTCTACCAAATGGACATTTAGTTCCGCTGATTGCAACGTAACAAGTGTCAGACGGCCTACTTTCATTTTTCTCAGTCGATGACTGGTATTCATCAAAATCCAATACGACTTGAGCCGACTCAATCAGACAATAGCTGGTAAAAGCCTGCGCCAATTAGATTACCTGAAACAAATCGATAGAAATCCAAGTCTCAAGCATTCACGTTACATTCGAGAACAAATAGTGGTAGGACACTCTGACCTACGTGTGGAATTCGTGATACTGCAGGACTGTATTAACCAAGGGGTTTTAGGGAATTTGAGGGGAAAAGATGCTGCAGCAAGTTTAAAATCCCATCATCACTGGGTGGAAAATATATACTTGTGCCTGTTCTCATTGTGTGCCACTCTTAAACACGCTCGATTTCTGAGTTTAGAAGACAGAAGCAAGTGGGATTTTTTCACGCGTGGGATAAGACGAGTACCTAAATAATTTAGCTGTGAAAACCACCTGTGACGTGCTAAACTCTGCAAACTTTTAGAATCCGATAGTTTTCTCTTAATGGAATGCATGATTACACCGTGTCTTTCATGACGTCACAACTGCTCAGTCTCAGCTTGCTCAGTGGACAGCATATACATGTGAAACATTATTGAGTGTCCGATGACACCTCAACTGCAGCAGAAATACATGAATTAACTGTAACTTGAGGTCTGTTGTCGATAGCCGTCCGCTAATTTCCTCAAACCTAGATCGTCTGTCGTCGTATTTTACCCCCTGAATGTGGCGAACCTTGAGAGCAATTATCGTCTGACGCCGACGAAATAACATGTAAATTTATAGATAACTCTGTGGGTATCGCACTCAATAGAACCACTCTCACAATTGTTGATATACCGTATTAAATACAGTAGGCGACGAAGGAAGATATATTCGGTCATAACTTCTTGTATGTATATATGCATGCTTATAAACAGCTGCACGATAGTTGCTTCGTTGACGCACTAACGACAATCGGTGAGAGGATGTAGTGTGATGATCCAAGATCACGGATGGCACAAGGGCTATTTATTAGACAGAGCAATACACGGGTTAAGCATGTAAACCAAAC
>LUCH01018466.1:0-14057 GCA_013368495.1 Paragonimus heterotremus
CCCTAATGTTGCCCTTTATTAGGCCGGATTTTACGCTAATTATGTTCATAGGGGAAAGAGGATACGCTGTGGTAGAAGCTTCATTTTTATGTTGGCTAGCCAAATGGCTTATCAGAATATAAAGGTCAGAATCTAGTCTGGAGGTGTGCATTTTGTAACAATCTGAATCACTGAAATTCTGTCAACAAATTTCATTGCGATACAAGAACGAAATAGTAACGTCCAGTACTTTTCTCTGGAGAATTCGTGTTGTTCTATCGACATCCAGGAGTGAGTCTTACTGCGATGCTATGACGAAGGAACTATAGTTTCTTAGCTCGGGTATTTGCGCGTCCGGGGTTACTTAGTCCCACGCATTTCGGAAATCAGGACGAGAAGACCGGTGAAACTACGAACAAACTTTAATGAGTGGCTTATTCACCGCTCGAGCTCCCATGACAACCGTATGACAGCCGTCAAAGGCAACGACTATCCACGGGAACCTCGTCGACCTTGAAAACTCAAGCAGGCTTTCCAACGGTTTAGTGCTGTTCCCGTTATTAACGAATGAAACATTGTTCTCATGGAAAGTGTAGCTTGCAGCAACATGTTACGTAGATTATCACACATTAAAGAGTGAAGTTGGAGGTACTGACACCTGTCCACTATATTTGTGGTCTGTAATAACTTTGATTCAAAAATTATCGTGAATGGGCACGATGGTGATGATAAGGCAGCTCTCGCTTTGTAGGGAATTTGGTATGTTTGTGACGCGGAAGGCTGACTTATTGCAGGTTAATGGAATTTTCCGACGTGACTGCGCTTTCAAACTAACTTGGGTGCCGAACTTGATGAAGTGTAATGAGATGCTGGTGGTAGCGTTGAAGCAATGGTATACGCACTGAGGGAGTTGATATGACCAACTTCTCGCTGATCTCGACTAACCACGTTTTTTATATTCAAAACTGTGGGGAGTGGACAAAGTAATTGTTTTAGACGTTGTTGCTACATCTGTACGGGGCCTGAGACGAACGCTAGGCGCAAAAGCGTACATTAAGGAAAGTGCATGAGTGAAACACTTACTGGCCTGCGATCCCACCTTAAGTAGTCCAGCATTTACATACGATTTAACAAACGATTGTAAGCCTTTATAAATTCAATGACACCAACAACGATTTCAGATTAGAACAGCATAGTGTCTTCACTTGATATGTGAGATTTCGTGAATGTTGGGCGCTTTGACCAAAAAAATCGCCGTCGTATCTTGCTACTGAATGGGCCGTTTGATCCGATCCTGTTAGAACTGGACAATATTTATGACCCATAGACATGCTCATCAGCATCACCGAAAGCGTGATCCACAGAAAAAAGTTTACAGTCGGATGTAAACCGAACTTGGTTTTGCTCGAACTCGTTTTTCATACGAATTAGACTAGGTACGTACTTAATCACACGCTTTTCGTACGAGTACTTGAATTTGAGTCGTAGTATTGGCAACCCGTATTACAATTGCTACGTTTGTGAACCAACCATCTTAATTATCGTCGTTCTCAACAGGAAACCGTCTCATATTGCTTCGTGTAAGACTAAGACCCTACAGTGTCACTGAGATGCAAAAAATCAAAATTTTGGGACATTCACCGAAAAACGAAAGTTTGACGTTTGGACGCTATTCAAAATGAAGAGTTGTCCACTACTACCGGTGCTGTTGATGTTTTCAGTTCATTGTGACTGAGAGAACGCGTTCAATTTTGGCTAATGTTTCTCCACCAGGATACAGAAACCAAGATAGAACGTCAATAGGTTCATTGTACACGCATCAAGGCACACCTGGTTCTAGCTATAACAAAGTTTACCCAAAGAAATTTGAAAGGATAATGCCATTTTAGTGTTTCATTGCCGATATATTCAATTCGTGCCATACTATTTGCATTTACATACGTCCTTATCACACATCATAACATAAATCAATAGGATTTGTAAGACGTAGAATTTCAATGCTTCGGAAATAAACCTTAGTTTCCTTGATCTTTGTAGGAAAACGTTTCCTGCCTGGCAGGTTTTGCACGACACTTCGCTCCAAACGTTTGGAAAACTACTTGTTGAAACTAACCATACAAGTTCACCTAAGGATATAGATATTCGAGAATAGTTGAGGACAGATCTGGACATGTCTCTTACACACAACAATAATCTTGCCAGCCATGTACCGAACAGTTCATAAACACAGCGTCATACGAGAACACATGTACTGAAAGCCATCAGGGAAACACGCTCAATAATCTGAAATTCAGCATTATCTAAGTTGATCACAACGTACTAGTTAGGCTCTACAAACAGTGGTTCGAGTTTCTTCGATTCATAGGTAGTTGAACACGGTATTAAACACGGCTCGTTTGCTGCCTGCTTACTCATAATGGAACTCCCAATATCCATCGACAGTGGCACTGAAATCGATCCCAGGTTTATCACTGTTGGGAGCGTTATGGCTGCCAATTTTTTCAGGTGTCCGCCCTATTCCGTGCAGATAAGAATCAAGGAACAACCTGTTAATATGGCATCTGATAAGAAAGCGTCGTCAACGATCGTAGCTGCTTCTTCCATTAAAAATTTGTCGGACATTTTTGTGTTTTAACCGACTTCACTAACTTATATTGGACAGTCGACTCCTGTATTAAGAGGTTGCACCGACATCTTGTGCAGCTATCCTATTCGTTATGGTCAACTACGTTAGAGTTACGAGTGCCATTTTTACACTTTTTGTTCCCAACTTTTGCATGTACTTAGACTTTCGGTGAAGCGAGTAGAAGTACCAACAACTACCAAGAGCGCTCGAACATACGACCCCGCTGTGTGCACGCTTGTCGTTTCGCTCTGTTATCGCCTCATATTTGTATATGTTCATTCTCGCGTTGACCTCTTGGATAAACAATATACTCTTTGTCTACTTGCTGCATTATCCTCAACTGGTTTTCCTCGGTTCGCTCGATCATACAAATTGGTGAGCCCGCGTAAGCCGTATGTTCTTGTGCACATTCGATTTAGGTCATTTTCCCTCACTCATGATACGTTTCGAATGCGTATAGTTTACACGTATATATTTATTTAAATTTTATATCGTTCGCATCCACTCAGTCGCCATGGACATTAAGCCTAAATGTTCGTCTTACATATCCCTAATAGCCTCAGCCGTTCCTGCTTTCGGGAATCTTGATTCAGAGCTGTAGTTCACAGTGCTCGATCACCACCAGAACTGAAGTCTGGCGATCTTAGTGGGTGCCATGAGACATACGGTGATAACGCTAAACTATGTCGATCACCATGTAGCCGTCGTGGTGACAAACGTTTAAACTAGCGGCCCGACATGTTTTAGCGACGTCAGCTACTGGACAGTTGTACAACAGTCGCCTCTTCTTTCTAAGGGATTCGACCTCTATAAAGCAGTTCCTAATCGATACAGGAGCGGAGGTTAGTGTCATCCCGCATTGGGTAGCAGATGCACGATCAGAATCTGACACTACACTCCGAGCAGCAAACGGTACGCCCATTAGAACCTTCGGCCGTGGACTGTTGAGTCTGAACTTTGGTCCTCGACGCGATTTTCGGCGGGTTTTCGTGGTAGCCGATATACCTTTTTCTATTATTGGGGTTGATTTCCTCCGACAATTCGACTTGATGGTCGACGCACGTTGATTGTGCTTGATCGATACTTCGACAAGACTCAATTTTCGTGGTAAGCCGTCGCATACGGCTTGGATCAGTCCAATTCTAGCCAATCCCGCAGTTGGTGGGTCTTATGGGGATCTTCTTCCCGAGTTCCCCAAACTGGTTCGCCCCGCCAACGCACTACCAGCCGCAACGACCGACGTCGCACATCACGTTGTCACGCGGGAGCCGCCATTTGGAAGTCGTCCACGCCGCCCAGTCCCCGTTAAGTTGAAATTGCTCAAGCCGAATCTGAGAATATGCTTCAACTTGATATAATCCGTCCGTCTGATAATCCATGGGCTTCACCGCTGCACATGGTGCCCAAAAAGACTGACAACGACTGGCGCCAATGTGGTCAATAACATGACCGCTCCTGATAGGTACCCAAATCCGCACATTCAAAACTATGCAGCAAACATATCAGGAACGAAGTTGATTACAAAAATTCACTTAGTGCGTGCCTATGACCAGATTCCGGTAGCCCCCGAAGACATCGCGAAGACAGCGGTCATAACACCGTTCGGACTTTTCGAATTTTTACATATGTCGTTTGGTCTGAGCAACGTTGCTCAGACTTTCCAACGTTTTCTTCACGACGTATGTCGTGGATTGGATGGTGTCTATCCGTAATTGGATGACATCTTGGTTGTGTAGGATCGAACGAACCGAAGAAAAGCGGTTGAGAATAATACAGCATGTAGACAAAGAGAATATTGTTGACTTCCGAAGTTGACGCGAGAGTAAACGGATAAAAATGCGAAGCGATAACAGAGGGGAGCGACAAGCGTGCACGCATCGGAGTCGTACGTTCGAATGCTCGTGGTAGTTGTTGGTACCTCTACTCGTTCAAATGAATGTCTAAGCACATACAAATGCTGGAAACAAAAAGAGTACAAATGGCACCCGCAACTTTAACATAGCTGACAATAACGAATAGGGTCGCAACAGAGCTCTCTCCCTAGAAGCCAACCACAGTGTTGACTTTGAAAGTGTTGCAGTGTTTCAGTTAGCCGGGACCGTCGACACGAGTATCCGTGGTCCAGTTCACTTTTTCCACACAATTTGCGTCTACGGCCGGTGAAAGATGGAAGGAGAACGATTGGAAGTGATTTGGGGGAGCCTGGTCTGGAAGGTTAATGACCATATGCAAGCAGGGGAATTGGGCACGGGTCAGCTACAGCTGCCTTCAAAGAATTTCGAATTTTCTCGAGTCCTCTTGCGGTCGCGACCCAGACGTTCCGTTTTTTCTTTCAGTACCTCTCAAATGCAGTATTCATTTACGGAAAACGATAACTTCTCCGGGTTTCTGCGTCCGATATGTCCACAAGAATAGGGCGTTTCCTTTTTTATATATTTCTTTTTTAAAATCTTGTTGACAGCGTTCGCTGTAGGTTATAAAATCTAAATTAAACTCGGTAAGAACATGGAATAACAGTGAAAACTAGATAGGACTAACGACCACATAGTAATAAAACCGCACCGGCCTCTGCAACTCTCGAACACGTATGTTATGGAGACTTGGCTCCATCGAGGCAGACGGAGTCGTGACCGAACCAGGATCTGTATTAATGTTAGACAACGCATGAGCTGTTGAGAAGGTTGTTGGTCGCCAATCCATGTTTACACCAGGTACCACTGAAAACGCCGGAATTAATCTATCGATAGAGAAAACCTCTCCTTTATCCTTGCGTTACAACACGAAATTCTTATGGTAGCACGTGCGTACGCGTGATGGACCTGTATACGGCGGGTGTACAGGTCGTCAAGAGGTGACCGCACGCACCCAAGCGTGAGAACAAGTTGAAAGTCGAGAATTTGCGTTTGTTGGCGTCGTCTGTTCCCTTGATGGGGTCGGTTGGAGTCATCTCATGTGTTGGGTCAACCGCCCGCCTAATCCGCGAAGTTGACGGGTCGCGTTGCGGGTGGGGCAGTCACCTCTCCGGGTTAACGCAAGGAGTACCCATAGACTAACTGGCTGGCTGTGGCATAAAGGTCTGCCTTCAGCTTGTTCCGGATACTCAACAAGGCTAATGGCAGAACCTCGTATCACGAAGGGTTGTTGCTAGCGGATAACGAACTTTCCAATTGCCTATTAAGACGTTCAACCAACCCTTTGGTTGCCAGATGGTGAGTTGTTGTGCGACTTCGACTGCAGCCTAGTGTGTTGAGAAGTGACGTGTAGGCTGAGTCAAAATGTGACCCTCGATCGGTGGTCACTACAGCAGGGCAGCCAAACTGGGCAACCCAAAGTTCCAGGAATGCCCGTGCGACAGTTTCAGATGAACCATTCGGAAGTGATACGGCTTCCAACCAATGTGTAAATCTGTTTACACAGATTAAGATATACGTACACTTATTCGAGTGTGGCAAAGGTTCACCAGATCAACATACACAGGATAGAAACGCTCACCGGGGGCTGCGAAACCCTGCATTAAGGCACGCATGCGACGATGAATTTTAGACCGTTGGCATTGTATGTACGCCTTGGCTCATGTGCGGACGTCGCGATTAACATTGTGCTAGACAAGGCGCTCGGTGATCATTCTGACCGTTGAACGTATGCCTGGGTGAGACATGTTGTGCAACAGGTAAAAAAATCGGCGGCGGAAAGCTAGTGGAATAAATGGGTGATGGATACTTTGTGAAGTGTCATAAATGATCATTCTCTCGGATTAGTCATTGGAGCGCTCTCTAGCGTAATGGAGCTGGACCGAATGAGTTGTTCTATCTACGGATCGTTGTCCTGTGCAGCTGCGACCGCTACCATATCGATCGCACTGTCTGCCTCGCTCCTTGTAACATTGATGCGCGAGAGGGCATCGGTGACTGGGTTCGCAACACCTGAAATGTGACGGATATCGGTCGTAAACTGAGCGATATAATACAGGTGTCGGGTCTCCCTAGGGGAGTGCCTGTCGGTTGTCGAGCGCAGGTCGTACATCAGCGGCTGATGGTCTGTGAAGACGATGATGTCTCTGCCTTCAAGGACATGTCTGAAATGACGGATGATGAGATATACCGCCAACAGTCCCTTTTCCGAAGGCACTATACTGCGACCCAGTTGGTTGTATACGTTTATAGAAGAAAACTAATGGGCACCATTTGTCGCCGAATTGCTGCTGCAAGAATGCTTCTACAGCCACGTCTGATGCATCCACAGTTAACGCTCAAGGGGTGGACGGGTGATGATGTGACAACGACGCTATTTCGACGATAGCTGTTTTCAAGTTAACGAAGGTCAATTTTGCGGCCCTTGTAAACGAAAATAAGCGAACCTTGCCTCTGTCCAGTATGGTGAGCGGCTGCAATAAGTATGAACAATTAGGAACGAAAAGGCGATAATAATTTACTAACCCGCAAAAACCGCGAAGTTGCTTGAATGATGTGGGCTACTGATATTGCACTATTGCCTGCAATTTGTCGGGGAGAGGTTCGGTGCCGCTCGTGGATGTATGGTGAACCAACTTTTGTATATACTTAGACATTCGCTTAAACGCGTAGAGATACGAACAACTACCACGAGCACTCGAACGTACGACCCCACTGCGTGCACGGTCGTTGCTCCGCTCTGTTATCGCTCCATATTTGCATCTGATTATTCTGGTGTTGATCCCTTAGGTCAACAATATTCTCTTTGTCTACTCGCTGCATTATTCTCAACCGGCTTTCTCCGGTTCACTCGATCTTACGATTGTAGTATGTCAGATTAAAATGAACGTCATCAGTACATTCAGGAAATCTGGGTTATCCTAACCTTCTCAAACGAGGTTGGATGGAATGTTTACCAGGAAAGTTAGATACCGTAAAAACGATCGCATTATAGCTGAAGCTTGAAAATAGTTTGTCAAAATACCCCAGTGTGTTCCAGGATAAACTTGAAGAACTCATTGGATTCCAAGTCAATATTAAACTGATTAAAAAATTTGATTCCCCTGGACTGTTTGATAAAAACAACTGAAACCCAAAACCTGGCAGATGCAAGCGTTTCTCATTCACTTGCCAATAATGAAGTTATGATAACAATATCGGCAAGTAAGTAGGGAAGAAGGATGGATAGTCAGTCGGTGAGTAAGAAAAAGCCACGAATTTCCTGGCTTGATCAGATTCATGAAAAACTGTTTCTTGTAGTGGATAAGTGAGTATGCGTTAGACCCTCGTCCACTAATTATTTAATACGCCTTTCCTGAACAACAATCGTAACGTAGTCCCAACAGTCATCGAACTTTAGAACGCGGAATGGTTTGGAAACAAACCGTATATTTCCAGCAATGTTAGGAAATATAATAAGTAGTTAGCTCTAGCCTAGTCTGGAACCAACTGCAGCAACCAAGAGAAGAAAGAGAAGAAGCGTGATTTGGGCTACAGCCCACTCGACGACACTCAAAAGCACGCCAAGCAAGAAGTGCGTGGAACCTTCGAATGCGTTGAACAACGCTCGAATAGGTTCGGGTTAAACAACATTGAAGAATGAAATAATAAGTGAGTCGTTTAGAAAAGAACAAGCATTCGCCGCGTGCAATTAGTTGCAAGAACGAAGGAGATGGCACTGAAATCGTATCAGGCCTATTATAATAGACAAACGGGAAAACACGGTTGTAACCGGGATCCTTAGAGTAGCCGCAAGATCACCGGACACCACATTCTGAACACATAAAACGGACGTCAGTTGATCGATTGCGATCACCTAAACAAAGGCCAAGAATCTTAGACCGGAATGACAACAAAGTTCTAAAACCATATGTAGCACTTATGATAAATGATGTTTTTGAGAGTCGCATTCACCTGTACATTTTTGATGATCTTGGTTTTTCATCCACTTCTGTTTTAGTCAAGCTATTCCATTTGTAATATCCGTCCCGGGCTTGCAATCACAAATTGCTCCGTGCCTCGCTAGCTTGACGTGCTTTCTCTGCCCACTCTACTTTCTAGGATCGATACTAATACACGAGGGTTAACGGGCTGAGTCCTTGTTTTCCAGTTTCGATTGGTTTTTGATGGTGAGCACAGACTGGGTATTATTCTGTTGGACCAGTTCCAACACCCAAGCCGGGTTGATAACAGGATCAACGGGAGTAGTTCAGACAATCCACATGGAGCATTGTGATGTTTTCTTTCCCCTTCGCAGTTTATTTTCAACGTGGGACTTACTATTTGTGCTGAAGACAGAACACCAAGAAGCTAGAATTACCCCGATTAATTTGCTCCGTTTTCCAAAATAGATTTGTAACTCTGTCTAACTGTTCTGTTTCATAATCGGTTCAAATATCGTTAACTTTCACACTGATACCAAAAAGCTGTGGATTTTGTGCCGATTGCGACTTGCTTTCTGTCGATTAAATGAATGGTTTGAAATCACGTTCTTTCAAATTTGTAGGTTTCTCGCAATCTCATCTGACAAACTCATTTGAAGAAGCAACTGTTTTATATTTTGCACCTCAGGTTATCTACACCTCCTCACCTGATTTATTAGCATGGCTTGACGTTAAATATTGCAAAATATTAGCATTTCCAATATTCTCATCGCTCACAAACATAGTGTTTATTTATGCACTGTTCAAGAGTAGAAAAAATCCAAGAATCACACTGATAAATTGTACGTATGTTTAACGTATGTATAAAGTTGTGTGAAGGTGACAGTTACAACAATGTGACTGGTAGTTGCAAGCACTTAGTACTGATTTCTCAGTACCCAACTAACAATAACATGGATGGGTTAGTTTTATAACAAACTGCTATTTGTCAATTTCCGGTCTCGTTTCTTGTAAAGCATAAGTTTGCCATAACCAATGAGGTGGAAGTGCAAACAGGAGCTGACTCGGTTAAAAAGGAAAGTACCATTACTCTTGTACAACCTTGTGCGTATACCACCTGTAGAGTATTTTACACACTTTCATACTTCACTTTATTTTTGCGCAGAGATTGCGCCACTCTTCCTCACACAAAATGAACACCACTTGTTCGAAGTGTTTCTGCTTAACAGTACACTGTTAGTGTGCGCTTACCGACTCCTTGGTGCTCCTGTTCTACGTAGCTCCGGATTGCTTGTAGTGAGCTGTTCAGCAACTGAGCTGACTACTGGCGTTTATACCTTTGTATTGGGTTAGTCCCCTACAAACCTCAGTTGTTCCTGTTACTCAACTGGGTGAATCTGTGCGAACGTGTGACAATGACAATTCAACTTTGAACCGTTTTATTTTTGTTGGATGAATACTTCCTGCACGACATTGAAAACCTTTGCGTTACAGTCGCTAACTGCCAAAGATGTAAGAAAATTGACCATAACCATGCTTACTACTAACTGGTACTTGAGGAATTATCCCATACTTACACTATGGTTACTGCGCACATGGGCCTTTTCGGTACATATTTTTATACTTTGGTATCAATTCCGTCCTGGTAATTTTTCAGAAGATTGACGACAATCTGCTCAAAAATATCCCTTTTGTTTGTGTGCATTTAGACTACGTAATCATTGGACCGACAGCATCTGAATATTTACGCACATTAATCTTGAGGATTGACCGTTTGCAGAAAATCGGATTAAAACTATGGCGTCAAAATATGACTACTTTGCTGACTTTCTTCATTATCTCAAATACCAACTGGACAAAAATGACGTGCGCATGTTGGATGTAAAAATACAACTAATTTTTGATCCTGAGCTTCGTTCAGTTTTAGGAATGTTGTCACAGTACCGCCGTTTCCTATCATATGTTCCCGTGACAATTTCTTATTTTCATGTACTGTTGCACAAATATATATCCCGGGGCTTGAGGTCTGATTCAGCATCAGGCGTTCAGTGATGTAAGAAGGAACTGAACTGTATTTCATTTCTTGTTTACTGCGAACCACAGAAACCGTTCATTTGGCAGTGTGATGCGTCCTTATGAGAGTTGGCGCAGTAATGTGTCCCTGAATAGAAGACGGGTTTCTCACGGACCAACTGTCTTTGTCTCACAAAATTTTGTAGCCATCTGAGAAAAGCTACCCTCAGCTAGACAAGGAAAATTGGCTATTATTTCTGGGGCTCAACGCTATCGTCAGTAGGTCTAGAGTAGATATTTTGAGGTGCCTACAGCAGTAAATTACCGACCGTGTTTGTTTATTACTAAGTGTGTTAGAGCCACGATTGCCATTTATATTCTAGTTTCCAACGTTTTGTGTGTGCTTAAGCATTTGTTTGAACGAACATCTTTACCGACAAGTACCCGGCGCACTCGAACGTACGATCCCGCTGCGTGCTCGCTCGTCGTTCCGCTCTGTTGCCGTTTCGTCTTGTTATTCGTTCACTGTTGCATTGACCTCGCAGATCGAAAATATACTCTATGTTTGTTCGTTGCGTTATTATCAACCGATCATCTTTGGCTTGCTTGATTTCATACTCTTATGTAAATGATGCACCCACCAACTCATCGTGTGAAGCGATCTTTGCGAAACATATGATAACCTATGATGTTTACCTGCGTGTTTGGTGTATCTGAAGAGAGCCGTGTCTTGGTGATTAGAATGAAAGTTTGACTGCGTAGAGAGATAAAAGTCTAAGAAGGCGCCTGTATCTTAGTGGCGACATTGCACCAATCAAGTTAAACCAATGATTTTTTCCTGGCAAGCATGTCATTCAAACTGTTAAAATAGCACATTAGAAAGGAGTCGGCGGATTACCAAGTATCGTATATTTTGGCTTTGTCTAGGGAGTTACCTCATTTCTTGTTCACGTGCGATCAGGAGTCGCAAAGGTTGCTGTGAAAGTGTTAACGATGTAGGGAGAATGGGTGAGATATTGGAAGAAGAGGCCTGTGCTACTGAGTGAAATATCGCAGAGTTCACTACGAAGAAAATTTAGTGGACATTCGTGTTGGTTATGTGTTTAGGGGTGACGTACATGACGGACTATCCATATTAAGAATTTTGGTTCTAGTAGCATTCATGATGCGGGTTGAAAGGTTGGTTAATTTGGAATTATCGAACAATGCTTGCAAACTGTGAAACCTGTTATAATTGTGAATTGGCTAAGAAGCAGCGAGGGACACACCGTGTATTTTCGCCCGCTAAGCTTTGTATCTTGAAGCCTTGACGCCAGTTCTAAAGAACTGGCGTTTAGGATATGCTGTTAATTTACCCTTATATTGCAAATTCAACACACTAGTCTCTAGTAAGCACCATGTAGGTCTTGCAATTGTTTTTGGGCTTGGGATAGACGTTTTGGACAAGTGGGTGTTGCTTACAGTCACTCCAAATAAGAGACGAAGATGTCCATAGTTAGAAGAGGATGGCATTTGTTGTTCATTCTCGTCTCTAGGGGAAGAATTTGCGTAACTACCCTCAGCACCATCGGGAGTTTTAGGTGGCGTAAGTCTAGGACACTTTTGAGTCGACAAACTTGTTGACGGAGGAAATTGTCTATGACAATGGTGTATGTTGAACTCTAACCGTGAGTTCAACCAGAGAAACCCAGGGGCACCTGGCGTCAGGAGAGCTGGACATAGTTTGCTGTTCACTAAATGTCTGAACGGACAGTCTGGTTGTCTGTCTCGGCTTGCTAAACTAAGAGGCTCGCGGAACAATCAAAATCCTCCGTCAAGTCAGCAAGATCACTGACTGTATCGCCTGAGTCCTTTTTTACTTGAGAAGCATTCATGCGTCGCATTGTAGTGGAACCTTGTTGTGTAACGATTCCATGGAGCTAAAATTTATGCTGCTCTCTTTTGACAGATACATTTGCTACTTGCTCATTGATGAACTGCAGTAGTGATGGGCAACATATCTACTGGAAATTCCCGCAGAATTTTAGAAAGTAGTATCCCTATTCTCCTCTTCTACTAGCGTTGAGCGAAACAACGAGTTTTTGGACTGTAACAAGTCTTCACAGATAACAAGGAAGGCCTATCATTTACATCGAATACCACCACTTTAGCTGGACAACGTGATCATCTGTGCAATTCCGTAACATCCCAGGGGCTACAAGACCTTCCTACCTGGAAGTCACTGCACTTCGGACTCTAGCTAGGGCATTTAGAGTGCTCCTTTTCAGATTCAGCTGGCGTAATATTTTGGTAAGCTCTCCTTATCTACTATGCAGTTTCACCATTTCGACCTTTACGCCCGTTATTTAACTAACTGGATATACGGACATCACGGCAACTGAAACTAAACACAGCTTCGTAATACGCTCATTTCTGCTGCTGAGAATATTGTCTTGTTGATGGATTTGTGCTCCATTAATAGTGGTGGGGGTAGAACAGTTGTTGGTTCTGATGCCAGGAGGTTTTACACAATTCGCTAACACGCTCTTTTGTGTCTGGTAATGATTGCTTGGCAGCCGGCAATTTTAATGGATTGTCTAACTCAGTGAGTATTTGTACACGAGGTTCTGTTTTCTAAACAGAAAACTTTTCGGGGCAGTCAACAGTGATGAAGTAAAACAGATACTTTCTTGATTAAGACGTCTTACTTACAGAAGCGAAATATACAAGTTTTTCTACAGTACTAGCCATTTTCAGAATACGCGCCCGACGTAATTTTTGCTGATCCAGAGTGCTGTTTTGGAAAGCCTTGTTTCAGAATCTGAGCTGCACATCCAGCCAAATCGTGTGACGTAAGCTGGTACAGTGCAGACTTCACTTGCTGTACGCCACGGTTATGCGGAAGTTGTCGGAACTGTTCGCCAATAAAATCAGCTCTCTTGTCAGCGAAAATTATTTCGGTGGTTCCGAATGACGCAAACGAAGATGGAACTTCATCTATCATGGACTGTGAATCAACATGTTTGATGGGATAGATACCGACCCATTTGGAGTCGGCATCAACCGCAAAAAATACGTCTCATCGCTAATCGGGCCAAAGTAATCCGCATGTAGTAATTACCATGTTGACTCCAGCTGACACAAACAAGTATTATGACGTTGGGATTTTAGGCGCACATTACATGTTGTATATCCAAGTAAGATTTTGACCACAAACATTGACAGTCGCAAGGTCCTCCATTCCCGTTATTCGCGGAAGGACAGCGTGCAAGTCTTCGAACAGTTGTACATTTTGTGACCGGATTATTTAAGAACCTCAGGAATTACATGTGAACTTCATTCTTTTCTCTAGATTATCAATGGTTTCGATTTTACAGTATCCGCTGAAAGTCATTCAGCTTCCATGAAATGCCTCATTCCTGAAACTAGTGAATCTGGACTTGGTACCTCTATCATCCGCTTGCCGCAAAACGGCTTTGTGCTCAGCTACTGCACACGGTTGGATCGAGCGAACCGATGACGACCGGTTGAGAATAACGCAACGAACAAACATAGAGTATATTTTCGATCTGCGAGGTCAATGCAACAGTGAACGAATAACAAGACGAAACGGCAACAGAGCGGAAC
>LUCH01018467.1:0-14299 GCA_013368495.1 Paragonimus heterotremus
ACTTGGGCCTCCAACCTCGACCCCGTGAACAAAACGCTGAAAAACCAATCGCTGATTCGTTTATTGAAGGTCATTGTAATGCCATTGCTCCAGCCGATTCTGCGGCTAATTGCCACCCACTTGGATTTAGTTGTGGTGCCATGTCGTTTATGCGATTACATATTACTTCCTGTCTCATAACTCGTGTAGCCTCAAAGTCACAGTTTCTCACTAACAAACTGCATACATGCTCTCAAGCCACATTCCCCGAACAGCTGAAAACAAATATCTCACTTGAACCACCAGAAATCCCCGGTTCTGCAACAGAGAAATCGTATCCTGCACATATTATAAAGCTCGCGAATGAAGTGTGCCAGCTCACCCTTATGGAGGTCGCTGATCTAAGTGAACTGCTGCAGAAAAAGCTTAATATAAAGGTACTTGTGTGAAATGAAATTCTGAAAACATTTCTTTTTGCATGTACTTCGTTAGGGCTAGTTGCGGACAAACTATGGAGTATTTTTTCCGATTCAATTCGCGTGTCAGTTGCCCGCATATTTTACGTCCCAGTGGACACGGGAATTAAAATTTCTCCTCAAATATATGCGCCTCTTGAATAAGAATAAACCCACTGCAGCTGCCTGACGGAGAATCCTTCCTCATCTCAATTTGTAGTCATGGTCAGCCGTCGAATCGGTATTCTGATCTTTGGTGGCAAAACTGCCAACCGGTTCTGATGTGAATTTAAGCTAAAAACTCATATTTCTGTGGTTCCGTTAATGTTCTAAACGTTAATATTCAAACATTCATCCATGTCTTTTGCCTATTGTTCCGTCCATTTTTGATTCAGAATTTTTTCCTTGTCGCTACTACTACCTTTTACGTGCTTACAGCATAGTGATGATTGGCAGGAGTATCTCTGTTACTTATTGTTATCCTCATCGAAAACAAAGTGGATCATGTCGATGCCTAATTGACATATAGCGATTGGGTAAAGAGCGGGTCCCAGTTAATAACAGAAAGGAGGGGGAACTAATTGAAAACAGTTGGCTGTTATCAGACATTTGTCGTCAAGATGGCGACACCTTTTTCGCGATGTTAGTTCCGAGGTTCGCACACCCAAGGTTTCCCTAGCCTTATATTAACACGGATCGGAAGTCTCAGCGAGAAGACGGTGAATCTGCAAACAAACTTTATTTATTTATTTACTCACCGTACACGAGCGGACTTCAACGTAACGAATAGGGGCGCTGAGGAAATGGACGTGAGAGAATCTTCAGCAAAATCGCGCGGCAGCCGCCAGAGAGGACGTATGACAACGGAAATTTCAGTTGACCTTCAGGATTCAAACAAGTGTCAGCCTGGTTGGGCGGCGTTCCCAACGGTAGTAGCTAAAACACTGTTATCCTAGTGAATGCAGCCTACAATTGTGGAGATTCTTTATGCAGCTATGGGCAAAACTGCGATACTTACGCCAACACACTAACCTTGATGTTAGTGGTTTGTAGTAAATTTACATTCACGAGGTAATGTGAACTGACGCGGTGGTAATGGCAAGGCAACTCTCACGTCGCAGGGGGTTTAGGATTTTAGGGACGTCGAAGGTGATCTCACTACACCTTGCGAACAAACAAACAGCCGGGCTACCATTGAGAGTGAGACTTGTTGTCGCTACATATTTCGTTAGTAAAATAACTTCCCCATGGCCTCCACAGTCTCACGTCCTTAACCGCACTTTCTTCGCACCTAACTCGGCCAACTAACAACATTCACCCTACTCTACTTGATTAGTCATCGACTTTATGAGACACGAGTACGTCAGCCTGAAATATTCATTAGATTTACGGTGGCTGACTCCTTGGTGAAAATTTTTATTTCACCCCACCAAGTCATCGTCTGTCCAACTCGCGCAGCATCACTAAAGTGTTCGGTGTTGCAGACGACTGGCTGGCAGCCTTAGCACATAACCTAACCGTCTGAGCCTGTTCAAACTTGAAAATTGGGACGCACTTGTTGTTCACGTTAGCGTTTTCCTGTTGTGTGCTTGATGTATTAATAAATCCTAATGTTCATATATTACATGCCATTGACTCGTGCGAGGTCCAACATCATTGATAGTTCGGGTATATTTGGCGATTGTAATAGATTCCAATGTCGTGTGACTGTTCAGAATGGTAGGCTATGCCAGGTGTGCCTACACCAATATCACTTAAAGTTTGCTTTCCTCCGGGAAAATCTATGCATTTCACTCACTTGCCCAACCGTGTTCATCTGTGAGCTGCCCTTTCTCACCAAAGCCACAATCCTTCCAGGCGCGTATGTGACCGGTTGTTTGCCACCATGAGTGTGTAGCTGTAGGTTGTTTGAGAGTGCCATTGCATTGCACACTTCTACACTGAAAAGTATTCTAGTCGAAACACGGAGGACCATCTGGCATGAAGTCGGAGTTGAACTCAATGGATGAGTATATAGCACACGGTTGCTATAATAGTGGCATTATCTACTACTCGGGTAGAGGAAGTCGACAAGTTTTCAGGACAGTACATTTTGGCAAGAGGCAAATCGTTTTGTGATTGCAATTTTCAGTTACGTTTTCCCTGTGTGAGCGAGCTAAGGCACTGTCGTCCATTTCCTTCTCTTCGGCCCTACCAAATCTACTTTCCTCTAGGGAATTTGTTCAGATTTTACTAAGACCTTGTTCAAACTTCTTGCAACGTTCCCAAACAAAGAAAGCGCACTCGATAACACCACGGGTGTGGGAGCGTCACACGCTAGTGTAAACGGGATTCCGCTTCATTACTCTGCAAAAGCTGGAGAGGCGTTTACGGCTTGGTAAGACAGGGTCACACATCAAGCCGAACGCCAAAATCCAGGTTACATAAGAAATCTTCGTACCCACTTTCAAGTGAGAACCCGCATCTCCCAGGGGTCAGCATGCGTGCCTTTGTTCTTTTAGAGCTCTAACCGTGAGTTGGAAGGAGTAGCCCACGACACTGATATAAATCATCGTTCTTCCCCTTTCCTTCCATTTCTTGCTCTAAAGGTACCTTGGTAAAGATGACTTCATTCCCAAGCTCCATAGCCGTATGGGCTCGCTGGAATTACTTCTGGCACCTCGAAAAACCAGTGGTTTGCGTCTACATTTTCCTTGTGCTTATTGGAATTTTTATCCATTAAATTTTCCGACTTAAACGATCACCTGACTTTTCGTGCGTTCGGAATCGCCGACCAAAAGCTTGGGCAGCAGATGTGTTTCGGAAGCCGTAACTCTTGGACAAATTGAAGCGGACGAAGCGCCTCACAAAGGCTAGCAGATTGGCCCATACAATTTCCAAGAAGTCATGCAAGGCTCACTGGTCATGCACACATTTTCTCTCCTCACTGTGTTTCCTGTGTCAAGCTGTCCTCGTGTTGTTTTATTTTTTTTTCCACCAGACAAATGAAGAAGTAGCTCTGGAGTTTATATTTCTAACTGGCTGAGGTTTCTAAACAGACTAGCAAGAATCAAACAGTTGGTCTGTGATACTAGTCTCTACATTCTTGCTCCTACAAAGATCTGGCTTTCAGCGGATATCAGTGATGATTAATCGAATTCCCTTGAGTACTCACTTTACTGAGTAGACTGCTCATCTATGAGCATAGAAGGTTGTTGTTTTCCTGAGTCATCGGATGTTCCATTCCCTACCGTAATTGGAAAGCTTACCTACTGAGGCAGCTGTGATACACTCCGGCTCATGGATAACCTGACAGACAAAACACAACAATCGCATCTCTAACTTCATCTTTGATTTCACCAAAACCTGCAACTGTATCTTATATAGCACACTTGTACATGAACTGGAAACTCATGGCACCTAGAAACAGGTCCCGCGCTAGATCACTTCTTTATTTAAGATGGGACCTTTCATAACAAAAGGCGGATCCGATCCTTTTCCCCCCTGAGTTCCGTAAAAGTTCCTCAAGGATTCGTGCTGAGTTCTCTGTTGTTCCCGATAAACATCAATTATCTTCCCGATCGTATCTTCACCAACGTTTTCCTAGAAATCTGGAATGTTGGTGACGCCGATGCATTAAATACTTACCTTTGAGATTTAGTGCTGGCCGGATGACTGGTGTCTCCCCCCTAACGTTAGCAAATGTGCGTTTGTTTCAGTGGGAGAAGACTCTGGGAATCTAGTTGTTATGCGCAGGATGCAATATATTTTCCGAAATTGAATGTGGAGAAAGACCTGGACACTTAACTATCGTCTAGTTTATGATCCTTTTTTCGTTGGTCGCTAAAAAGGAACTTAGAACTCCTGAGGGAACAAAATAGCTTTTCTCGTATACACAAACATGCGTTACAAACGCTATATGGGGTCTGCTTATGACCACTGCTTAAGTATGCTATTCTAATCGTATGAACCGATCTGAAAAGAGACATACTCAATATTGACTGCGTCCATTGTTTAATCACTAAAATGGTCATTGTCCTGGTCTGTATGTTACACGGGTCATGTCTTGAAAATCTTGACATCTATTCACTTAAATTCTGAAGACGCCCAGGTGACCTAGCTTAGGAGTCATGCAGTATTTCTTCATCTCAGTTGTTGATAGTGGCCGACGGAGTCTTAACAAGAGGCTCTACAAACCCGGGTCTTCTTTAGGCAACAGGGTTATCAATCAACCTTCCATTTGGAGGTCACTAGTTGTTCGTTTGGGGACAGATTCAATGTGTCATTAGATTCCCATCCATCCAAAACATTGTTGGATCGTAACGTTACTCTGTCCTTGATACCTACCGGCATCCCTGAGAGATATGCTACGATTGCCTTTCGAGCTAAGAAGCCTGTTGGATATCGAAATATACGAACTGATTGAGTGCGGGTGGTCTGGGTCTCGAGCTTCTGTACAAGTTTCTAGAAACCAATCAGACGCCCTCAAAAAAACGCACTGTGCTCAGCTTTCACTCTTTTGAGGATGCATACCTTTGTGAGGATTGTTTTTCCTAGTATCCGGCCACGCTTTTGCGAGGCTACTTCGTTCACCGCGTGAATGACCTTGTATATGATACATCCAGTTTATCTTTAACTAAAATGTCGCCTAGCTGGTTCGGTGTTGTTTTTGAGTCCCATTCGATTAGAAGCCTTAATCATATGGTTATCGATTGGTGTGAACAGGACAGTTACCCTGTTTCCTCTGTAGACCATCAGATAATTTGCTTGTTTCGCAATCCACTGTGGCTGACCGTTTGCATATGATGATTCAATCCTGCGTATTGTGAGGTCAGTGGCGCAATGGTCAACATTGCCGATTCATGATGATGTAACCAGAATTTATATCCCGGCGGTTGTAGGGATGTACATTATTGACAAACCCTTGCAAAGGCTAAACTCGAATACGGTGCTTCTTTTCGAAAGAAGCTGGGTGAAAAGTCCGTAGACTGCGAAAGTCGGAACTAGTCGTGAGTTTGATTACGTGAAAGCAGATTTGACAACTGACTGGCTTCATAACGTGCCTACGCGTAGTACTTTTTAGTATTGTGAAGAGTACGTTTGCTTCTTGGCGTTGTTTGTGTACCTGTTCTCTGCTGAATACCCGTTGCTCCTGAAAGTCTTAATCTTCGCTGTGCTTATTGTTTCGCGTTATCAGATTGCGGAAATCCCGCGTTGTTGAACGTCAAATGTGGCTTACCCGAGTTCAGTCTTGTTCACTAGACTCTCTTACCTGTAACGAATACTATTTAAACGGTCAACACCGAAAAGCACGTACTTGAAATCGCAAAAAGTAGACGGCTGGTGTCATGCCTATGCCATTACCATTCCGTGCAAACTGAGCTTTACTAACCGACTAACCACTGTTTTGCTTAACAGGTAGTCACGCCTGTCGAACAGACTGACTCGACTTTTGTGCGGCTATAATCACTGTGTAGTTTCAGTTACTCTTGTAGATCGTTCAATCTTAGCTGGCACATTAGGTGAACTTTGTATGACTTTCCTTCGAAGATATCTTCATTTGTCACGCGTGCTTGAGTAAAAGATAACTTGTTGAACGACACACTTTACCGAGGGTAAAAATAAGCATATCCCGATAATAGTTGTTTCTGACAGGGAGTACCGTGAAGAACAGTTCATCCAAAAACTGTCCTTTCCTCAGGTGCCCCCGTGGTCGTCCAACAGACGGCCAAGACTTCTACTCAGACGAACAGCTCAAAAGGGCAGAAGAAGTTCTCAAGTGACGCAATATACTATGGTTAAAAAAGCTAGGCCTATTTGGTCGCTTAAGGCTCGTGCCAGTTTTGGAAGCATCCAACCTTGGACGCCAGTGCACGATACAACCCCTTGCTGCGGTGGGTCACATCGAGACTTGACCTTGACATGGTGTGACGGCCTGCACATCTCTGTGGCTTATTGAGCTAAACTGGACGGTGTGGCTATGATATCGAAAGGGTCACCCATGCCAAGTAGGCCAATAGTTACAGGTCTGACAAACCAATCCCCTGGTCCTCTAGATTGGGGGTTAGAAGAAGGTTGGCAATTTTCCTCAGAAGTAGTGCAGGTTATAGTACACTGCCTTGCGGTACTGGCTTTTGAGCCAGAGACTTTGATTGAGAACCCTGTTCGTTCTTCTCTTTAGGTCTGGGCGTCCTGATGGTTTCTCAGCCCACGTGCAACCATGACCATTCACAATACCAATAGTTCCATACTGCATCAGCCGTCTCGCAGTATAAACCGGGTCGCTCTATCTGCTGCATACAGCAGGTTGAATAGGCGAAAACATGATACTGCTGACTCACCCTTCACTGTCCTGTCAAATTTAGTTCTCAGACCCATCCCGACCTCCATTCTTAATAATTACTCTACAGGTCCCACAATAGATATAGCTAATCACAGTAACACTGAGCCGGTAAGTTCCACCTCTTACCATTCAGCTTCGAGTCTCTCTCGGCACTTGCTCAGACCTAGGATACAAATTAACATAGATGCTTTCAACGTTCGTACTTTAAAAGAAACAGGTCAACAAGCCGCCCTCGCACAAACGTTCAACTCGTTTAATGTCAATGTCTTGTGCTTCAGAGAATAGAATCCAGGACAGTTGTCGACGTATGGAACTAACAGCATCAGTATTGTCTGTCCGATACCGGTTATACAATATGGGTGACTCTATGGACTCTGCTACCAGTCAAACTGGAGTAGGTGTAGTCCTCAGCACGACGGCCGTAGCCGCATTGTAAGATTGGATTCCTGTCCGCTTTGCAGGTTCTGTTAAGACCAGCTGAAGACTCAAAACCAACAGTAATCTTCTGATCGTCTGCTTATGATCCCATTGACTGTGGCAACGCTGGCATCAAGAACTATAACAACCTCTTAGAGCAGCATAACTTTTGTTGGTATGTGCTGTACAATTTGACACTTCCTTTTGAGGCATGTTTGTTTAGCCCAATTGTATGCCCTATTTACGCCAGCGTAGAACTTTTCCACTTTTCTGTTGCGCGCGCCACACGCATGACGCTTATTGGCTGCACATTTTTTTGTTCCACGGTCGTGGCAATATATGGAACACTGTGCTAATTGTTGTCTTCTGAATTATTATCATTGGGCTACTCATCGAAACCGGAGTGAGACTTTGGGGGAGAGTTCCCATGAGACGCCTTTTTACTCGGATCTGGCCGCTCTTTTTTGGTCGATACCTGGCTCTACTATAGTCGTTCTAGCCGGATATATGAACGCTCAGGTCGGCCGCCCTAGTGAGATCGTGTTTTGTTTAATTGGCAGATTTGGCATAACATCACATCGATCAGCTAATGGCGGCCGATTGTTACAATTGCACTGAGCACAAGCTATTTTTAGCCAGCACTAGTTTTAGGCATCGTACAAATCGTTACTATACTTGATGCCCAAATTCTCTGAATCAGGTTTGGTTTCAGATAGACCACATAGCTGTTAGTTATAAGTGACGGAGTGCGATTCAGGACTGTCGTTCTTTTTGGAACACATGCTTGGATTCGGATCATGCGTTGGTACGTTGCTATTTCGTTCTTACTTCTGCTGGGTAGTTACATCACAGCAACGAATAGCTGTTGAGAAGCTGGCTTTACCGTCGATAAAGCATGAACACCAAGCCAGCTTAGAAAGCAGACTTAGCAGTTCCCAATCCTAATAGCTGTTGGACCGGGATCTCACAGGCCATTCGTGAAGCAGGTACTGTAGCATGCGGCAAGGGGGTATATGGATTGAACAGACATTGTATCTCGGAGAAATCTCTGGAGTTGTTAGAAGCTAGACGGAACATTTCTTCTGGCAGTTCATATAACACGTCTAGGAGAGATATCCGTAGGAAACTGAAACGTAATCTAAAGACTGATCGTAAGGCTTGGCCAGTGGATAAAGTTAAAAAAACAGAAATCGCTTTTGCTTCAGGGAACACCAGCAAGCTCTGTAGGCTTATCTGCGTTACTGGTCCCAGACAACCGTCTACCAGGGAAGTTATCAGCGAGACAGTTGACACTCGTCTATACTAGATCCGGAAGGTTAGAGCGTTGGACGGAACACTTTGAGGGTCAACTTAGCCGGCTTCCTGCTTCTACTGTGTTGCCGCTACAAAATTTTAGTATGGCACTCTGGTCGGTAGAGTTGAAACCCCCCGATGGGACTGAGGTTCGCAATCGTATTTCGGTTCTCAAACATAGTAGTGCTGCCGGCTCAGAGGATCTCATGCCGGCGGTTTTCAAAGAAGGTGGAGAGGTGTTAATGGAGGCCTTGACTAAGTTGTTTCAACTTGTTTGGACGACGGAGACTATTCCTCCGTGCTGCGACCACTCGATAATAGTTCCCATATTAACTAGGGGTGTCAGAGGCTCCTGCGAAAACCATAGGGGGATTAGTTTGACCCGTCATTTCTAGGGTTCTGGTTCGTCGACTCATTGCAACTCGGGAGGCAAACATTAGAGAAGAACAGACTGGGTTTCGTTTTGGGCCAGCACGCCCTGATCGTTTTTTTATTTCCCGTCAAATTATGGAACAATATGTATACCACGGGCCAACAGTAGCCGTATTTCTCGACTATAAAGGTGCGCTCGATTCGGTGGATCAATCCACACTTTTAGAGTCACCTAAACCAAGGAGTGTACTGACCACATGTGTGGACATTCCGTTTACGCTTTATGCCCACACTTCAGCTCAGGTCAGGGTTTGTGGTGAATCGTCTGAAAATTTCAGCACCAGTAGCGGCGTACGTCATTTTTGTTAAATTTCGTCATGGAAAAAATAATGGAAGATTGTCTCCGACAAACAAAATGCCGGCGTGTAGCTCCTACCTTGTGGAGGTCTGACTGATCTCGATCGTGTGGACGACAAGGTATTGCTGTTTGACAACTTTCAAGCGGCACAAACAACGCTTAATACTATTTCACGTTCTGCTGATTACCTCGGAATGTGCTTTGCAGCCTCAAAATGCAAAGCGCTTCTGCAAGGTTGCTGTGATTACGTAGATTTAATGTTAGGTAATGAAGCCATAGAGGTTGTTGATCGGTTTGTATATCCGGTAAACTACATCGACGGCAGCGGTGTAGGGACTGAAATATAAACACGTATCTCCAAGGCGAGGGCGGTGGTCACTAATCTGAGGCACCTCTGGCGACAGAGAGGTATCTTTCTGAAGCTTAAGTGTCGCGTACATGAGTCGGCAGTGAAGGCTATATTATTTTATGGCAGCGAAATCTGGCTGTTCGGGGTAGAGGACGTGAACTGTTTTCAAGTGTTTGATGACCGATGTTCGATCGCCCGTGTCGAGTGGCACCAACGAGCAAGCAACCAGGTAGTTAGGAAGCGGGTATTTGATAGTGATTGTCAAACGAATTCTTTTGTTCAATCCTCAAATTTGCATAGACTTATGTGGTTATGCCATGTACTAAGGATGCTAGCTAATCGTCTACTACATCAAGCAGCGTTTGCCGATGCTGCGGCCGAATGGCGCAAAGGGCAAGTTGGACAGATGATGACCTAGTTTAGAGAAATTATGTCGTTCAAGGGGTAGGCCACTGTAGATCGAGTTCGTCCCCGGGGCTGAGGCCCTCACGACTCACATAGTCGGTGGTTGGAGACGTCAGGTGAGATGGTGGCTAATCGAGCTAAGTGACGTGAATGTTGTCGTTGTTTGTCTGAGTTGTCTGCGAAGTGAGTGAATTCATTGACGCAGGGCAATGAAAGCCGTAAGGAAGCTGTCTTGCTGATGATGCCTTACTTTCACTTAGAACTCGGTTGTTTGTTTGCAGGATGTAGGCACATTGATGTTGAGTATTTGAATATAGGGGTAACTATTTTTAGTAGTTAAGTCCCTTCCCGTCCCTTTCTATTTTCTTCTGTCTTCCTGTACAGGGTTTGCTTTTATTTCTTCATGGGTGTGTGACAGTTAAGCATCAGTGTGAATCACTGATGCACTGCTGTCTATGATGGTGATGATTGTTATGGTGGCTACAAAACAAGTTTAAAATACGAGCTGTCTCTTTAGTGCTGTAGTGCACGTTTTATGGCGCCTACCGAGAACTCCGTCAATCAATGTGATCGATAATTCTTTCCTTCAAGAGGCCCATCAAAATAAGAAAGTGCTGCTGTTGCAGAGCACGATGGACGGGGGAGATTGTCAAAGCATGCGCAGGTAACCTGGAACATGAAGAAAGTGGAGAGGTTATAAAGTAGGCCACAGTTTACCATTTCGAGCCCATGCGGTCACAGCAAGTGCGGACTGGCAATCCGAGATGGACTGTGTCTATCCACACCAATGGGGTGAAAAACGTACTATAATTCAAATACTTACGAATCCCCATGTCACACTCGGTGCTCATAAAACTGGTGACCGAGCGGGTAGGAGCTTTAGCTCGTGTCACTAAGGGTTGCCAGTTCCAGACCCCATCCAGACCATCTTTATCTGATGAGCCTAAACAAAAATGTAGCAAGTAATGAAATATCAGTTTGAGGGTGACCATCAAGAAGTATTATGGACGGATTACCCCGTTTACTCCGAGCGAATCTCCCGCCAATGCACTCCAGTGAAAACGCCGCAATTCCGGACGAGGGTAGTATGCTCCGTGTTTAATTTATTTACTGTTTTGTACACTCTCTATGAGTCCATTTGTTGCTACGTCGTCAGAAAGTGACACTTTCGAATTACAGTAGCGACTGACCTGATAATCAGACCAATCTCTCGTTGATTAGCGCTTGCGTTATTTAAGCTGCTCTTAAAGTATTAATAGTGCTAACGAAGCAGCCCCTACGGAACAGCTTGTTAACCGGGATGTTCCGATGCGGGAACATGGACTCGTGTGCCGTGCTGAACCATACATCTTTGGAAAGTTCGAAGGAGAGTTCACCTAAACCGGGTGCTTTGTGTGGTTTAAGTAGTCTGATCCGTGCAGTCTTATTCTTAACTGACAAGAAATCAGCCACAAACAAAGAACTTTGTGGCTGTCAGTTGGAGTAGCGAGTGCGTTGAAAACCGGTTGCCTGCGCTTTTATTAATTTGATTTTATCTTGTCTCCCAGGTTGCGCTCATTGTTCTCACTGTTTTTTATCACACTTAAACATTAGTACTAATCGAGTATATTCCTATCTTCGATAACGTAGTCTGAATCTTTCAACCTTGTTCTTTCACGGGTCGTGAATAGGATAGTCACTAATCTCACTGCTGCTTTCCGTGAATATTTTTTGTGGAGTCCTAGGTTGTAACACGTTGTTCCTCGTCAACAGCGCGTTGTATCTATGACGCATCGCACTGGCTCTATTATCCCTTTTTGTCTAACGGCGAGTTGGTCTCACCGATGTACAACATAAATTCGACATCAGTGCACGACTAGCGCCATGTTGGTGCTGCACGTTGACTAACGTTATTCAAAGCAATCACACAAACAGCAGCTAACAAGGACTGACCGATAAGTAAAAATCGTCATTAGCATCCAAAACGCCGGAAATTAATACTTCTCAAAACCAACTGTTATCAGCACAGTTCACTATTATATTCACTGTTATTATTATATTCATTATTATATGTCCAACGAGTACCGTAAGGGTGCTAGCCACTTATTTCATGCTCGCCGACAAGTCTGCTTACCGGAGCATAGAAGTGTCCAGTGGGCGTTGCCATGTCAGTATGACTTACATTCTACGGAATCTTTAGTGATCAGGTTTGTTTTAGACTATGTCCATCCTGCAGCAATGTCCTCGTTACCATGGTTATGCGGCAGCCACGCGTTATTGTTAACTACTGGTGTGCTGCCGTCAATTACATTGATGATGTCCATTGGAGGCGGTAATAATTGACTGCGAGCTTCTTTCATTGCTCTAACAAAGTCTCATAGTGCCACGGCGTGAAGGCGGCTACTGACGACGATCCAGTCGCACATCTTACGCAGATTTGTTCCCTCGAACTAGTAGAACGTGTACACACACTGCAAGGGCTGAGACGTGTAGTGCCAAGCTGATGTCCGTTGGGCAGTAAATATGTATAGATCTGTACAACAACAGAAAAGAAATTTAAAGAGTCGGTGTGTATTATTATTTCTAAAGTTTGAATGAGCTTTATACGGTCATTTTAAAGACTTGATTATCTCTTTTTTACCTTTTACTAATCTCAGACTGCCGTAATGCCCATGATGGGTGGTGTTCCAGTGGGTTCAGTTGAACCCGCGACAACAACCGCAGAGGATCAACAACAGCAACCCACTAAGTCGTCATTTACTGTGAAATTGGTTAAATTCGATGCAGCCAGGAAAGTGCCCCTCATCAAGGAGATCAAATTGCTGGTACCGGAAATGAACTTGGTTCAAGCAAAGAAATTTGTCGAAGTAAGTACTCCGTGTTTCATTCTACTCAACACGTCTTGTGGTTTGGGGAATAATTTGTTGACATCGAATATTACTCTATTCATAAGCGATTGTTGCCATTGATAAAACTTATGGCAAGGACCAACAATAAAACATTAAGTACCTTATGCAAGGATACTCCGATCATAACTGATCTTCTGACGTAACAAACTGAATGCAATCAGCTTATGGTGAACAGGGATGATAACGAGGGTAAGTTCGTTCTAAACTAACACTTAACTCATGAGAGCAACCAAGTCGCGAACAAGGTTTATTATCTGTTTTTGATCCTCGATCTACTTACATCACAATAAATTTGGGAACAGTAACCATGGTGAATAAGAAATGGGTTAGTGATTATTACAGGACCTGTTTACTAACAGTCGCGCAATTATTTTTACGCATTGTGGGTTTTATGGATCCAGTGTTAGGAATGGTTAACTGTTCGCACGGAATTCTGAACGTCAAATTCAGGGCTGCGCAGTCGAATACTAATGCTTTCGTTAATGGTCAGCATTCATTACTTTGAATTGATTTATGGGCACTCAGTGAACATTCTGAAAGCGGTCTTTCTTATTGATGGAGTGAGTGAAATTTGCCATGTGAGCAACACTGATGCTTGAGACCGTTTTAAGCACGCCACTGTTCGCTCACACACGATGCTGTTTATCCACTACATTAACATGTAGAGTGACTGATGTATGATGCTCGACATAAGCAACCAAATGTGTGCACACAAATACTGATTGTAGATGATTGTGTGTACGCTGTGACCTGTTAACGGGAGGTGAACGGACGGTCACACGATTTCTCCGAAAGCTAAGTTGTTCCGAGTGACTATTTGAGGTTTACTTTGACAACAAACCATCTCCCTTGAACGTGGAACTAACAGATACATATTTTTCGGTATCAGAGAGTGATATATGTTTAGACCTGATCGCGTGCATCACCCAAATAAAGCAAACCGAGTAACTACTCTGAGTGGACATTTCTTGTGAAAAGTCTCGCTCGGTTCGTTTGGAGTCAGTGATGCAGATCTCTAGCAGCCTTTCCAAACATCGTATTACGCACCAGAAGTGTCCCATTATATTAACCTCTCGAAAACTACCGTAAAATTGTATTTTTGTAAATGATACACATAGTACACAACCGACTTCTAAAGCATTCACAAGTTTCAAGCCTGTTGGCAATCGATTGACTTCGAGGGTTACACAAGGCGGATTTTGTCACTTAGTTGGCTTGTCCTCCGAGGGGTGTTCACAATCAACGCCAAAGGTGTGTGTAGAATCTGCTCTGCGTTTCAGTTCAGAGATCAGCTGGGTACCACTAGAACTTAACACCCCGAGGTCAATTCAAACTGACAACGACCGCAAACAGCTCGGTAATGTTTCTGTAATAGAAAATACATGAATATCAGCAAATGCATAAGAGTAGACATGTGAGATCAATATGAAATGTCACATACGTTCGAAATGGTACGTCCCG
>LUCH01018468.1:0-14109 GCA_013368495.1 Paragonimus heterotremus
ATTCATGAAGTACTGCCCAGTATACATCATCACCGCTTGGTTCAGCAAGCAGCGAGTTCAAGGCAGACTTCAAGAAAATGGTGTCTACGGTGGATATGCTCGTTATAGGATCCATGAGCTTGTGATGAATCGCGTCAGTCGGTGACTCAAGATGCTTTGGGAAGTCCACGCCCACGATGGCATCTGGTACATCCGAAATAATAAACACCCAATGGAAAGCACGTCGCAACTCCACATCCAGTGTAAGGAAACGTATGCCCAACGTGCCTACTGAGATACTATTGGCGGCCTGGTGGTTGAAGAGTGTCGAAGGAGGCGTGTCCTCTCTTCTGGGCGGTAGGACATTGACTTGATCACCAGTGTCCACTAGAAAATGCAACCCACACTTTCAATCAGATATTTAAAAAATTGGCGACCATGAATAGGACCGCCGGCAACAATTGTCGCCATTATTTGCTGGCACCTGCGTTTCCGGAGGCGGTTGGGGCACCGCACAGCTTAATGCCCTTCCCTGCCATGGTCCCGAATCTGTGACTATATCAGCAGTGCCCCGTTCATGACTGCAGCCTAGAACGACCACGTTTTCTGGAAGCGGAGCGCGAGCTAGGAGCTTTGAGTGTTTGGACTTCTAGACAAAGTTCTTTACTTGTGCTGTTAAAGTGGCGGCTACGCTTCTTTTGTGTACCCTTATCTGCTGAATTTCGCTGGACAAGTGCTCGGTGAATAGCCGGCCGATCTTGCCAAATCATCCAAAAAGCTCGTCAACATGAATGGAGAAACAATCGCTTGCACAACGCAGGTTTACCTCCGCATCCAAAGGTGGCGCGTGAGTTTGTCAGCAATTTTGTGATTTTGTCACACCTGTCTCAGCTGTGAAAGTAACTGAGATGGAGTAAGGTCTCCTGACTGCAGATCGCCAAGGATCTGTTTCAGTCGCTCTTGTCTGATACGATGACAGGTTCTAATAATGCGCTCTTCAGTGCGTCGTAAAAGTTGCTCCCGTGTGGTCCACTCACTAAGTCCCTGACATAAGGCGTGCCCGACATCGGCAACGCGGTAGCGGAGCTCCTGGCTTGGCTTCGCAGCTCCGCTGGTGGAGCGCTTGCCGCGTTGAGGCATGGTGTTTCTGTCGCTGGTTCGAATCCAGCCGAAGCCCTGAGTTTTCAGAGTTGGGTCCCATCTAAATTCATGAATCTGCCAAACCGCTTATTAGTAGTACAATTTCTATGCGCAGTGGTCGCGTTGGTGGATTCCAGCGTGGTGTGTTCGAGAAATCCTGCCCCGGAAGTCGACCTCCTCTATCATCTAGTGGATTCCACATGAGACAGTGGGACGGGTGGGTAATCGGGCCCAAATATGAAATTTACGAGCTCCTGGCGGGGCTTCGTAGCTCAGCTGGTAGAGCGTTTGTCGCGTTGAGGCATGGTGTTTCTGTCGCTGGTTCGAATCCAGTCGAAGCCCTGACTTTTCACAGTTGGGTCTCATCTAAACGCGGTAGCTGTCAATGCTAGCCGTAGACCGGGAGTTTCTGAGCTGTCGTGTTCCGGAAAATTATTTTCCTGGAAAAAATCGTTTTAACAGCTTGGTGTCTGGTGTAGAAATTGAAGCCGTCGGAATCTGTGTCTTGGACTCATAGACCTCTGTTCTAACATACAGTTAATTGGAAACCACCCCATCGAAATTGTTTCTCGAAAATCGTCATGACTGCTGTCGTTTTGGTCGATTGCGCGTGACGACGTTAACACAAGGATGCTGGGGTTGTTTTCAACTAATCTTCCCATGTTTGTCACTCGTTTGTTATTTTATTTTCGGTTAATTTTTTATTTGTAGGAGATGGATTATATTGCGGCTTTCAAGGAAATGTTTGAAGATCGCGAATTTCGCACTTTCAAATTCGGGAATGTCTTCAGTGGTACATGTACCAGGTGGGCGTTAATTACGTTCGTGGGACGAGCCGTAGGTTAAAAACTGCTTTAAATTATGATGAGATAAGGTGAATAATTTCCAGAAAACCGTGCAGATTTATTATCGTTGTACGAAGTATAAAAGGCGTAGAATTGTATGCAGGGGTGCGCGACGTGTCTAGTCGGTTAATTGTTGTTAGTCTTTACACATCGGTCTCCGCTGCACATGTTGCAGATCACGACTACATGTGGTCCGACGAGCTGCGTGTCTAGTTGTGAGCTCTTTTGAGTTGAGGACTACCACCCCCTCAATCGTCTGCTATATAATTTCCATCCTACGGTGAGACGCCGTCGGTGATTAGTGCGATAGGTGTAGTGAGCACTATGCTGGATAAGGGCAACATATATATGCGTATCTGCCTTGCTCAGCGAACGCAGGTCGAACTTTTCCGACATCTCCAGCATGTCGTGAATGTGGGTGCCACCCACGGGGTAAACAGGCACAAGTACATCATCGTATATTCTCTCATACTTTCGAAGCTGGAAGTTATATAAGTTCCTCGTAAGAGACTGTATGAGACATAGCCGACCCCCGATATACTGGTACCTTTGTAGCAAGAAGTGTGCATTACTACGTAGACTTTCCGAAATTTTTCGAGAGATGGTGGGAGAGCTGATTGCGGTGAAGTGGTTCGTCATGGATAGGGTGGCTACACAAGTGAGGGCAACACGTGGTGTTCGGTTACGATATACTTTTGTGTAACTTTCATGTACGTGATTCCGTATGTAAGCATGTGTATGGACAAAATTCGTCCGTCATATTTGTTAAAATGCAAACTGTTTTCGCAGTCATTTCCTACTCCACCGGATGTTGACGGCAAACAACGAGGAGGAATAAGTTACATTGTTCACCGTAGGTCCAAACGTGGATTGTATATCATCGGCCGAACGGATAGAAGGTTTCCAAATTATTTGTTGTGTAATTGGTTGTACATCAAGCCGAAGTGGGCCATCCATGCGCAAACCGATTTTGTCCACTTTGGCAACCAAACGAACAATAAACTGGAGAACGCAAACAGATGGTTGAAGAAGAGGACGCACTCAGGAGATTCCCTAGTAGTTGCCATTCAAAAAATATGGATTCACTGCTAGGGGCTGATGCGGGAGTATGAAATACAAACGACAGATGGTTGAGACCGTCGTGAGGTTTTCCATTTTGATAGGTACATGGGGAACATTCTCCACAGAATGGCCACGTTCGCGAGTCTTCGTGTCCAAAAAGATCTGAACGGACGTACTCCACGACTCCCGTTCACAACAGTATCTGAATACGAGCTAAACGATTATGTAGTAATCAGCTTGACCACTGTAGCTTCGCGTGCAACAAGATGGTGACGCTTTCTTCGTGGATAGCGCAGAGGGCACAAGTGAGTATACTTTTTACCGTGCAATGTGGCTGCCATGCATGCACATTATGTCGGTGTTTCGGAAACATTTCTACCCCTATGGTAAGGTGTTTTATAGTTTTTATTTCCGCTTACAAAGGTCACACCCCCATTTACGAACTGCGGCTGGCAGAACACACAACTTGCCAAGCCGACGGTTGTTAGGCCGTCAGCTTTACTTTCGCCAGTAAGATTGTGGAACGTGCGAAGATTGGCTTACCTCTATACGACCTCCTCATGGGCTCAGCCGCAAACGGTGTGCAACAGAGGTGGGTGAAGAGGCCTGAAACGAGTTTGCTGTGTGGACACCGCGGTGACCCCGTACAGATGAACAGCTATTGGTGTGATGCCGATCAGCTGACTTTTCACTCCAAATGTATCCAACTGGCAGACATAAACAAGTGTCCATTCTGTGGCAAGCAGCTTCAACCTCAGCCCTCTGGTAAGTGCACGTTTTGAATCCTTATTTTTGTCCATTTCCTCTACTCCAGACATTGTTCTCACTTCCCTGTGATTATCGGAAGCAAGTCTCGCACACCACCCGCAACGGATTTCGACTTAGACCGGTCCGCTGACAGTGTACCCGTTACACACGTGCCGAAGAAAGCGCGGATCAACATAACCTGGAACCATTATACTGTTGATATAATTGAAGGAAGTAAGTTTGTACATATATGCGTACACAGATTTCTCACAAGTATCATATGTGATGAACGACATGATGATGATGAAAACTTCATGTGATACACGGTTTCGATCATCTGCGAGGACACCTGTAACACATGTAAACCGAAGGCTATATTATATGCTGGGAAAAAGTGGAGGATGCTTTTAGATTTATTCACACTTATCAAATACATAATTCAAAATTCTCTACCCACGTTTCCGTCCCCAGTGACTTTACTCGTTCACCTACGTGCTTGGCTTAACTCGTAGGGTATTACGGATGGATGAAACAGTTATAAGTGCCGAAGCATGAACCACAGTTTGTCATGGCTTAAGTCAGCTGGACAGAGCAGCTATCGAGGTAAATAATTGCGGCATATTTAGGCGTTGATCATAGCTTAAGTCAACCATACGATGCAGCTTCTAGTGTGAACGCACGCTACGTACTTAGGCGTTGATCGTGGCTTAGCTCAACCGGAAGGAGCATCTACCGCTCAGCGCAGGACATATTAATCGGAATAACCAACGCGTGCAATGATTTCAGAGTATATTATAGGATAGCCAACATTTTCGTATGAGGCAAGGTGAACAACAGTTTGCTCATCATGTTTCCAGGATTACGTTTTCGTCAAAAGACCACCTGAAGGTGTGACTGAGACTGCCGTTCGTTTGATTCAGATATTGCATGAAAGTGCTTCTTAGCATGGACCAAAGATTTTCCATGTTCTCGAGAGTCCAGTGTAGCGGGATTGCGAGAACTTCCTCTAACGTAAAACGGGTGTTTCCGAATATTGAACCTTTTCGAACGGAGTACTGTCGCTTACACGGTTCATATTTCCGCCGATAGTTGTTTGCACAACGTGTGACCTAAGCCGAGTTCTGGAAAATGCAGAACAGTTAAAAGAAATTGTCTTCCCACGGAATCGATAGCATCGCATTCAGGTTTCGAGCCCACTGCAGTTACTACGACAGCCCCATCATCGCATACCCCGTCCATATGCCCCCTTGAAGATCCCGGTGTGCCATCCCAAGTGCTCCACGGCTGTCAAACAGACGGTCATCAGTGTGGCCTGATGTTAGTGACATTTCAGCGCCGGACGAGTGCACTACCTGAAGAAGGTAAATTCTTCAGCGTGTTTGTACTTCAGGATTAAAATACGGAGTTGCAGTACTGGTGGTTAGAGTGTGTGCGATGATGGGGCTGTCGTAGTAATTGTAGTCGGAAGGTAATTTCTTTTAACTGTTTTGCATTTTTCAGAATCAGATTTCGGTCACAAAGTGTGCAAACAAGGAGGCTGTCTCGGAGCCGATCAACAAAAGCCGGCCAAAGATTATGTATAGTCCTAAGTTTGTTTTGCGTTCACACTTGTAGCTGCTCCCTCCGGTTCACTTAATCTATGATCAACGCCTAATTATGCCGCATATGTTGAGAGTATTAGCTGCTCCGTCCCATTTACTTAAGCTATGACCAACGCTTATGGATGTGGTGTGCGTTCCCACTAGTAACTGCTCCGTTCAGTTCACTCAAGCTATAACCGACGTTGATAAGAAGAACACGAGATAAATCAGAGTGAACATGTATTTCGACCGCTGGGGATAAGTTATTATAATCTCCTTCAATTCCGGCCATGAATGAGATAGCATACTGTCAGCCGTCAGTTAATTCTCCAGCCGGCGAAAACATAGGCCCACAGTCATAAGAATCGTAGGCGTTCATGATAAGAAGATAGAAAGAGTTGGAGCTGAAAGGATAGAATTGGGAATCAACGTTTCCTTCCGATAACTAACGAGCATCGGAGTGGGTCATTATCTCTCAGAAAAGCGAGTATTGACTCACGTACACATGGCAAGCTACCTTCAAGCATAGTCAGTAAGCAATGAACAAAACAATATGCACGTTGTTAATGATGGGATGGGACGTGTTACCCATGTTTACACCATACCGTTGGTGGAAAAAGCCAGGTGATAACGTGGACCATTTTCAACCGGAAGTGCTATAAGGGAACCAGGCTGAACATATAAATTCAGATGAATAATCAAGGAACGACCGTGGCGGCATAGCGTTAATTAGGAATTAATGCGATATTTCGTGCACAATGCAATGCAAACGCAACGCAGCCGAAAGTTACAAATTCAATTACATCTCCGAAACCACGCGAAATTGAACGTTCCTGCAAAGCGGGGATATGTATTCCAAAACGAAAATTCCGATGGCAGCATTTTCAGAATGTGAAATCGATTAGGAATGCCGGCAAGATGCTTTTGTTGAAAAAATGGCGACACATCTTCCTCAACGAAATTGTGAATATGGGCAACTGTTAGGTATAACTGATTTTTCTCGTTGCAACGCAATTATTATACTCGATGATATCTATATATTTGTTTTGTAATATGCATTTTATTATTTCCTGGAAAATTTGAAAAGCTTCTTTTCGCGCCTAAATAGCCGTTTTCAACTCGTTTCCGCCTTGAAGCACAATACCGGTGAACTACACAATTGCCGTTATAAGTATCATAATCTTTCCGGCTGGGAGTGTTCTTCAGCGTCATTCTTTCTGCGGGTCACCTCGTCTCCATTCCAGCGTGCATCCTAATTTCATGGAAAAGTTAACAACAGTACGGTAAAGCATGGTGAATATAACTGATAAAACACGATTTACTTGTCCAGTTTTGTGCATTGTTCTACGCTGAAGTAGGTTCGTAAGCATTCCTCATGCTTTTGTTTTCATAACAGCCTAGTATTCATGTTTCAACAATAGTTCAGTTGTCGAAATTATAATGGCGCCTTGCTTACTCTCGTCTAAATTTAAGTAATAGCATGTATCCGCACGATTTTGCCATCAATTTTCATCATACTTCACATTCACTTCTCCCAAGTAACGTAAAATTAGATTCTGAGTAATTTTTTCGTTAGTCTGTATGCTATTGAACTACCACAAACTCCTTGCTTGTCTTCGGATGATCGAAACAAAAAAGTATTCAGGAAACAGAATTTTAAGATTTTAGGAACTGCAACCTGTCACAAAAATCCGGCAGTTTCGATAGCTACAGAATATTTTTTGAATAAAAGATACAGATATTCACGATATACCGATTAAATGCGGCCGAGGTAGCCAAGTATGTGAAATTTTCAGTATGGCTAGTGATGCACGATCACAAGAACCGCTGCTAAACCTGTGTTAGCCGGTACTCTATGTCGTACAAAGCACAATAAGGGACACGGAAACTCAAGGAGTTTCCCCTCGCATCTGCCTCGACGAGCTCCGACTTGGGAACCGATACATCTGACCGCATCGTTAAAATTTACACACTGGATTTTCAACAAACAACTTATAAGAAACTGATGAAACTGGGGCACGAAAAGTGATGATATGTATAAATGTATATAAACACAGAAATACAGAATGAAGTTGAACCCGGGGCATATGAAGGCCGTGGTAAATAAGAGGAAACAGTAAAAATGATTTACTGAACGGGCTCATCAATGTCGTGATGCTAGTTCCTTGGCTCGCACGCCGAATTTTCATCAGCCCGTATTTTAACGTGAAGCAGAAGTGGAAATGAGAAGGCGGCGAACCTGGAAACATACTCTATTTATTAATTCGCTCACCGTTCGCAAGCGGAATTCAACTCAACAGTTAAAGTCGTTAAGGAGATGGACGTGAAAAAACTCCATGTATAACCTCACGGACGCCGCCAGATAAGACGTATGTCGATGGAAACTCCAGTCGACCTTCAGAATTCAAGCAAGCGCCAGGCCGGTTTGGCTGCGTTCCCAGTGGTTACAGCCAAAACATTGCTGTCTTTATAAATGTATCTTACATCAGTGTAGATGGTGCGAGCTCACCATACAGCCACTAGTAAAGCTGCGATACTCACGCCAACACTAACTTCGATGTTAGTAATTTGCATAAACTTACATTCACAAAATAATATGATCAGGCACGGAGCACTAATGAAGTCGTCGCAGGGAGTTTAGGATTCCGGGGGTGTCGCCATCTTCCGTGGGCAATGGACTGGCTGGTCTGTGGTTTTTAATCGATCCCAAAGCCCGAATCACCGCTGTCTTCCATCTTTCAAACGATCGATTTCAACATAAACTATACATCATACCAGCAGCTCCTCAGAGTTGTGTATAAACTTTCGAAGAATACTTAGTCAATACAGGCCTTGTTGTGCAGTAAGACTTTAAAGAAACTCCGATATAACACAGTGCATACTTTCCGATCACCACATTTAGCATATTACCTAGTCTTGAGACTTTTCGTACGCGTTCGTCTCGTCATCCGCGGCACACTTCCACTCTCCAACGGCTGTACATATCGCTTTTTTTGAAGTTCCTTCCGAAGATAAAAGACGACTAAATTTCCTGGGCGGAAACCTAAATCACTATACACGAGTATGAAAGATGTACGGAGTAAAATTACAGCAAAAATCCGATAAAAACGCTGCAAAATGTCCCACAATAAGGCTGGCATAGGCCAAGATAACGGATAAGTGCCCAGAACATTACAGTAGAGTCTCCAGGGAAAGCCGACCAACAAGACCAGATTCAACTCAGTCAAGGTGGTCGATGCCTTCTCTATTATCAGATTTCGATCCATAAGTTCATCTTTCAGCTATTGCTTTCCACTTTGACCCAGTTGCATGCAGAATATTCAGAAATCGAGCAAAACAGTTGCCTTAGCACGTCATATCTTAACGCAGTTGTATGCTCGTCAGATAACTGGAATACCCCCCTAAAGAACGGTGGGTTTGCACACATGCCTTCGTGACACACAGTAATCTCACCCGAGTAAGTATAGGGATAAATGATGTGAACAAACATCCAGATATTAGGATATCACCTAACCCACCGTTTACCCATCATCTTTTGATGGCCATGACAAACCGTTTGTTACAATTGCCAACATGAGGAACGCACTATTTTACGCACAGAGGCAGGATTGCTCCCAGCACGTCACGAAGTCTACATGAAACCGCCACCTCTACATGTCAGTCGAATCGTGTATAGTGGCATCACGGGATAAGGTCAACATGTGGCCGCCAAACTGGTCGCAATCCTTACAAACGACTTGTTCTGAACTCTACTTGATATGTGTTCTTTTTATTTTACTGAACTCTGACGGTGTCGCAGCGGAATAATGATCACACTCCCGTTTAAAATTATGGGTTAAAAGTCGTCGGCGTTTTGACGATGACAAGTTTCACATGGCCCATCTGAATAGTTCGTGTTGCGGCCTTTTTGCTCAAGGGTATAAATCCTGGAAAAATTTTTCATTCCCAGCTGGTTGGTTGTACTTCTAAAGAACGCCTCGAGACCATATTAGATTCCTACTTCACCGTATCGCTGGTTGTAACCTGCCAGAGCGCTACTACACTGTTACCGGCGTTTGACTTCCGGATCAACAGACGCCGACTCACTTCGCAGGAGAACCTATTCGATCAGTGACAAGCGAGAGGTTGTGCATGAATAATCCATCGCGCCTATCATAACACCACTCCTGCATTCATTTCATGGCGATAGGATGAAATTGGTGTTCACAAGAGAACCTCCGGCACTTGCAAATCTGCGAACTTGGGATCGTGTGGGTGAAGATTATCAGAAACCAATGTAACTTAGCATGCCGCCGTGTTGTTGGCGTCATGTTGGAATTTGACTGTGTAAGTCATGTGCAGGTCTCAATGAACCTTTGCCTCACGTTTGTTTCTGTTGTCACCTTTTGCAGAACTATCGTTATAACAATTACATCAAAAAAACACTGTCCTTCGGTGTTTCCACGTTGCACAAAGTTGGTTAACGAGTGTGACTGGTAATCCGAGTCGGAAAGTCTGGCTAGCCTGTAACATCCACGCAGTTGACCCTGACACTGAACTGCTTACTACTGAAACGTTTGGGTGGAACAAATCTATGTACCGAGGGACCGAAATCAACCCACATGGAATTAGTTTAACCCGACACAGTGGCAACCACAATAACTCTTTCTCATCCCTGGATGTATTGCATCCATTGAGGTTAAAATGGCGTGTAATTTTGAAAACCGTACAATACGTAGAGAACGGCCGGTGCACTTACAAAAGCACCTGGCAGATTCCAACGTGGCAAGTTTTGACCCATTAATCCACTACTACCGCCGCTTCCTCCTCATTCCCACTTACTCCACGCTCTATCGTGACAGTATGGTTTTACAGCCAAAAGCGCTTTCAATAATTAATTCTGGTACGTCTTCGTAAACTCACACTTCGACGTGGCCGGCACCTGCGTTGCGAGGCGTTCATATGGGATGGGTACATACAGTCATCGTACTAACAGACTAACGTTTCAGTTCACAATTTCTCATCTATTGTTTTGTAACGCAATCATGAGTTTAACTGATTATCTTCTGACACAACCAGTACCAGCCCAGTTAACTGGAAGACGATCAGTCAAATGAGATGATACGTTCAGCATGTAACAGCGTGTAACACATCCGTGTGCACATACAAATAAGACAAAATACATGAGGGATAACTGGAAACTCCCACTAGAAATGTGGGATAAATCGGATTGTGTAGATCACCTAACGTAGGAAAAAGACGTCATTGTAAAGGTTTTATATTCGCCAATGGAAAGTGGTTTGTGCTTCCGACGTGGGAGGCCAAGCTGGACATGGAAGCGTGGGAAATGCGAGAGTATAAAACATTTCGAGGTGCATTTTGAGGTCTGTAGGGGGACATATTAAATCCGAATGACACCGAACAACAAAAAGTATACCGACGTCATTCTCAAACGTTACCCTGAAATAGTGAAACAGAAAGAGTCCAGAACGATGAAATCAAAAAAGTGCATCTGTCAGCTTGTTTAACAAGGCAGACAGTTTGCTGCAGGGGAAAATTCAGTGTCTCGAAACAGCTATTAGGAGAACGTACAGAGCTGCAGAAATGGATACGTTGACTGATAACAGAGGAATGTCGCCACCATTCATAAATCAGGGTATCCCTAAAGTTTTTGTTTTTCAGGTAGTTCAAGTCAACATCTGCTCCTGATGGCAACTGTACATAAGTGGGATATACACAAAGCTTCAGTCAAAAATAAACGGATGTGTTTCGGGAACGGTTATTCCAGATCATCGACCACCGTCGCGGAATTCCTACCAATTGTGTCATCTTTTCAAATTCAACCCTTTGGAGATACTACCCGAAACCCACCCTCTCCGCGTTTACGCTGAATCTCTTAGCTCTCCTATTCCTGACAGCTAATTGGATCCCGGCAAAAGTGCTTTTGTTTTAATCCGTCAATTTGATGGTTGTGCGAGTACCCAGTTGCTTATAGTCACACTTCGTCCGAGTGGTGCGAGCACGACCTATGCGGGGATCGGCCCACTCCTTCTGTTTCGAACCTCTCGACTGCTCGGAGGGACTTTATTGGTGTTGATGTAGTATCCTATAATTCACCTTTAGCCCGTTTTATACTAAATTGTAATCCATTTCCCGTGGATGACCTGCCGGGCGAAGCCGCCTACGTCGTCTTTTCGTTCACTCTGATAATTCGTTCACCACCATTGTGTCGTTCGGACGCAATCTTATTTTGATTATTTGGGATTCCCGGTCTATCACTACGATTTGCTCAACGCCTTCATGGAACATCACAGACTAATTGTTAAACACCAGGTTGGGGGTGTGTTGGTGAAGGGAAGTGACCGTGACAATAAAATTATCGGCATTTTAATGGACACGTAAAAATTAAAAGGTCGCTCTTTGGCAAACGGCTTTTACAATCGGTTTGTAATCCCTGAGTCACGAGTTGCGCAGTTGAGGAGGGTGTGGTAAACTGGCCTGCCTCGCAAAATACTTGTTCCTCACACATCATCTAAATGAGTTAACGGGCACAAAACGACTCACTTTCATATGGCCAGTAATTAATGGTAACAAGTAACTGACGCATACCATGAATGTAGGGAATTGGTTGGCTCTCGAGAATGTTGGTTTTGCTCATTGTACGGTAACCATTACAAGGTCACCAGTGGCTTGGTTAGGTTTTAGACACTGTTTGCAAGGGTCAACACGGCGGACTACCAGAAAACAGAATAACGTAAGATCAAAACAAGCTGGCGAATTCTAGCTCAAAGATGCTGAGTTTCGATGGTGGTGACCATTGGGAGTGCGGGGTAGACGGTCCGTTGTCGATAAGTTAATAGACAACACTTTGCTTCACTGATGATGGCCACATTGACGGACTGAATGGTCGCAGACGTTTTTGGAGCAGGTCTAGGAAACTGCTATCCTGCATTCCAAACGTAATCCTACATGACCATCCGATGTGTCCGTGCTACATATGCACAAGGCAAGAGTGTCATTCAATAAGCTCCCACTTTTCAGTCCATCAAAAGTTTCAGGAATGCGGGAAAATGAAAACCGATGACTGGGTACCGTTGGGCTGTGGTAGTGGAAATGACGCCAAAGTCCAAAGTCGAGACTGGGTAGTTTCTCCCGGTAGCATTTTGGCTAACGGCCGGTGGAACATACGATGGAGGTTTGGGGTACAATTTGTCACCAGTTGGTGGGCTAACACTAAATTAGATGCCAGTATCAATCATGATCGGGGGAGGCTGAACAGCAAAATGCGAGTCTGCGGAGAAAATGTCACAGTCCACAAACGCTTGATGCGCGCACCAGGAAAGAACATAATTGGCCTGTTCCACATATTCAGTCCAAAAGATGGGATATAACAGTAGTTCACCTTTTACCGGGTTAGGTAAAAGACGACTTTTCAAATATTTCAACGTCACGCCGGTAAATACATACTGTAACATGCAGGCCGGCCATTTACCGCTGGTTGACCGACACACTCGCAGACCACATTTGGAGTAATGTAAGGACGCTGGGGGACAGCATTCTCACAAAGTGGAGGTATCAGCAACAGTCCTGTGAAGGGAAACAACAGGAAAGAAGCATGAGCCAAAGGCCAAACAAGCCATGCATACTACGTACACAAACTATAACCAAGACGGCGCCGACAACACAGCAGCGCCCTCCGTCACCATTTCAAATTCGACTCGTGCGAGCCTGCCGGTTTCGGTCGCACATTGCAACAGTTAACGTGTGATCGAAACCAACAAGCGCGCACAGGCTGAATTTGAATTGAGTATCAGGGCGTGTTGCTGTGTCGTTGACGCCGTTTTAGTTTTCGTTTGTGTAAGCCGTGTGCAGGGCTTACTGGGCATTTGGCTCATGCCTGTTGCTTGCAGTTTCCATTTACAGGACTTGTTGAAACCCATAATTCGGAAGATCGCTGTCCAGCGGGGTCTCCACGTTGCCACATAGTTGGTCTGTAAGTGTAACGGACAATCAGAGAAGAAGCAGCCAGCTCGCATGCTACACGCGCAATTGTATTTTTGGATGATTTCGCCGTTATTTGATGTAGCTTCAGTCGGAAAAATGTTGGAATAATTTAGTTTGGGCGAGGGAGGATAAGAAGTCATAAAATCCGTCAAAAAATTGAGCATATTGCAGCGCAGGATTCCCCCGATTGTTGGAAAACGTCAGAAAGTTGAAATTTTTGCGAATCGCTTGGTCAGAACGGGGTTTTAACGGAGAAGTATGGAGTGATCACATGTAGCGTAGAATCTGCCAGGCTTCACGACTACACGCAGTCTATCGGGGCGGTTCTTGATTGAAGGCAGAACAAGACGGAACGTTGAAGGTTTACTCAGATTAAACTGGTTCTGTACATAAATAAGCAATGGTTAGCAAATTATATGACTTACAAACAAGTGAACTCTGAGCGCGGAATTTAACCGTCAGCGAATATCAACCAATAACACGGTAGCGTAAGAAGTTCAGTGTGGCGGTATTAAACAAACAAAGAGCGAGTTCAAAAGGGCATGTGGCGAGCTTTCCATTGGGTGTTTATTATTTCGGATGTACCAGATGCCATCGTGGGCGTGGACTTCCCAAAGCATCTTGAGTCACCGACTGACGCGATTCATCACAAGCTCATGGATCCTATAACGAGCATATCCACCGTAGACACCATTTTCTTGAAGTCTGCCTTGAACTCGCTGCTTGCTGAACCAAGCGGTGATGATGTATACTGGGCAGTACTTCATGAATTC
>LUCH01018469.1:0-14142 GCA_013368495.1 Paragonimus heterotremus
TTCATGCCAAGTGGCGAGCAGAATTTGAGACATTAACTAGCACTGGGCTGCGGTGCATAGAAATCACGAATCCCTGCTAACTGTCGACCTAACAAGACAGATTAGCGAAATGACATAGCGCTGTTCGGTTCCAGTTTCCACAGTGAACAGTACGTCAGGTGTCTGAGTTTGATGACAAAATTAAAAGAAACTCCTCAACGTTCCTCATCAATTTGTTCTTTAACGGCTTGATTACACAGTTGATGAATTTGGCCAACCTGTATATTGGACCGGCGGCGTAGTCAATCAGAGGCCGTATGCATATATCGCCCTTGTGCATTTGTGGAAAGCCACAGAATCGCGACCGCCGGTTACTCGTAGGGATGTGAATGGCCCGGACAGACCGTCTAGGTTTATTTTAATATTCCGGAGAAAGGTGTTAGTCTGCGCTTTGGCCTTAACCAGAATTGCGTTAGTTCTGTGTCCATCGACCTTTTCACAAGATCCTGGAGCCAAATGCTTCAACACTTTTTTTTTGGTAGTCTACTTGATTGAAAATTTCAATGAAGTTGCTTTATTGGCTTTAGTGATGTGAATCGACTAACCAATCTTGAAGACACTAACGGGAACTTGCTCCGCTCTGGAAAGGTTTGAGACAGTTAATTGTTGTCGTTACAACACGTTCGCAATCCTTAACCTCGCTTCAGCTGCAGCGTCTGTGCACGTTGACCTAACCATGGTAAACCTCACAGAGCCTGTTTTTTGCTAATGTAATTTCATTTACAGCACTCCTGATAAAGATCATCCGAGGTAGTTGAAACGAAAGGCATTACTACTTGCTCGTGACATTGCGTTATGCTCAATTTATTAAGTAAGGGTAGGGTAAGCCCGATGCTCAGACATTTTTTGACGGTATTCGTACTAAACTTGGAGGGTGGATATTCTGTCGTTCACTCAGTTCATTTGTGAGATGCGGCCGAAGCAAGCAACTGTAAGTTATGAGGTATGTTAACTGGTGGATGCAGCAAACCGAATCGAGAAGAAACAAGGGACCAGTTGAAATAAAATAAACACCCAGGAGGAAAAGTCAGACTGACCGTTTATTGCGATCTGCAGACGAGCCAAATTCGGCAATTGATGGGCGAAGTGAGCCAGCACTTGACCACTGAGGCTAAAATGACCAAACGAAAACGTAAGCAACGCAAGATAAAACGTATGAAACAGATCAGGTTAGAGCGAAATAAACCAAAGGAATGTCACGTGTCGATATGTGGGCGGTATTAGTCAAGGCGGTTAAGCCGTGGTGAAAGCAGATCAATATCAGCCCGAGCATTACCAGCAAACTCATGATTACCAAACAGGGAAGTGCAATGTAATTCTTATCTTTTAAGGAAGCATCAGTGGCACAAAGAAAACTACGAAAGAGACTCAGCTATTTCAAATATTCCAGTGTCACTCTATAGGTCCAATCAATCGGGAGATAGTACGGTAATGAGTCACACAGGATCAGGCTATGGGCTCCAAATATTCACACCGCAAGCTATTTACGATCTACTGATTTACATTACATGAACTTGGTACTACCAGGGCGCTCAATTCTAGGCGGCAAGTGAAAATCGGCATAGTTACCAAGATTCAGCGATCGCGAGTTCAATAGCATACATCAAAAGTGTGTAAAGTAATTCATGGCAGTTCAGTAGTCGAAGTAACCAACGATGAAACAAGTTACACATGCTAACAGGTTCATTGACAAAATGGATCTATCATCCAATTTTTTTTAGCTCCGTTGTACCACGAACATCGTCGCATCCCGGATCGCACTTCAGCAGTCCACGGCAACTCTGTGATATCACCCACTTCCGGATACTGGTAATTTGGAATATCGTGGTGGTCACCTCGAACACTTGTGAACATTTTTCTGTGAGTCAAACCCTTTTGATTACATAACTTGTTGGAGCTTTGTAACTATTTTTGTCTCATTCGTTCATTTCATTATCATCGACAGCCTAGTGAGTTGCACTCGCTTTTACCTTATCTGTTCAGTAACTCATCCTGACCACCACAGTCTCATAAGAAGTAGAAACATGATCACTGAAACAATGATATTAACAAAAAGCCAGAAGAAGACACACCTGAGGGTTGTTTTCGACTCCATTAGTCAGATAACCCTCTCTCTCCAGAACTGTGTAATTTATCTCTGGGAAAGTTGCACATTTCTTGAAAGTGATATGGATTTAATCTGGACTAATTAGCAAGGAAAACCAGCAGGTTTTGAGAGGCATACACAATTGAGGGGGAAACAAGTGATGAAAAATGAAACTAACCGATAACACAAATCTAGTCGATGCAACCAAACGAGTTCATCAACTTTGTTTCAGCAGTAAGTGCTATCACAGCTGCATCACTTCATATGTTGCACCCAAAACACGTGCTATTATTGACCGAAAATGCCACGTTTGATCGCAATGAATTTGGCCCAAAGATTCGAAGGCACGCTTAGCTTGTACACGATCCATACCATGACTGTCTCCACACCTGCCGCACCAGATGTTTCATCAGGTGGATCAAAGCACCTAGGCAATGACGCAAGCATGGGCTACGAATGTACTGTCAGCTCCATTAAGTGCGGTTGGGAATAGTATGACCAACCGTGCAGATATATGTTACCGTCAATGAGGTGCTTACACATTCAAAACGGAAAAATCTGCTTATCGAGTTCACTCTCCTCTGTGGTTTCAAAACTTCTCAAAAAAATTTTATTTCCACAGGTTAGGATCGACGAAACACAAATAGCATGAACCTGGGATCTGAATCAAAGTCCACGGTATGTAACTGCATTCAAGTAGAGTAAGTAACCATTAGGAAAGCCGTGGGAAGAGAGAAAATATTATGACCAATAAATTACGATATGTACCGAATTCCCAATTTATGTCGCGGCTTTGCTGTACAATAGCACATACACACGAAGAATACCCTCCCACTCGTTGACAGCTGCGGCATCAAGGATCTATGAACTTGTCGGTCGTTACCATTGTTTAAATTAAAACCAATGTTGGCTCTGAAATCGATTTCGCTCAAATAACTCAGGGAATGCTTTATCTTCTCAGTCACAATGACATCGCCCAGGGCTCTTTGTTGAGTCAACAATCACAGGGATGGTCCCCTCCCCCAATGAACTCATCTTTCCAATAATCAATCCAAAGTTTGCTTAAAGACCGATAGCTGGGTGTACCGCTGCAATTTCACGGTCCATACCGCCTTTGACTACAAAACGATTTTGACGATCAGACTACATCTTTCTTTTTAGCTATTTTTGCCCTCAGTTTGGATGATCAAAATCATGAAAGTAAATGAGGCAAAACGGTGTTTAGCATCATTTAGTGATTGTGCTTTTGCACCTGGTTCAGTGAAGTACTCAAGTGTCACGTTAACAAGTCACGTTATCAAAATTCGTCATCTGACAGTGAGTGAACAAGTGAATCGGCGTGCACACCAGTCACTGAAGCACACGGTTCCAGTTGAGCCATTTGAGAGGCTGGCTAACAGCTAGATCCACGGTCGGAATTGATCTCAAAGCTACCTGACCACGAGAAGTGTGGGTGACCTTTCATTTGCTACTGTTATACATAGGAATACTTCGGTCGAACGAACAGATACAAGTTTAGAGAGACTAAACAGCAGCATAACGCCTAGAACTGAACTGAAGTCACAAAGACAATCACTAGTGCAATTGTATCACATCTGGTCAAGAACAATCATCAAGTGGATGTGTCAGTTAAACGACAAGGTTTTAATCAATCAGTCCAGAGAAGTTAGCAACGAATGTTGGCAACAGCCGACTTGATCATTATCAGATTATGCAACTCATGTCTTACAGCTTCTCCGGCTTTTAGTGGCTTGTACTCAAACAGACAAGCGACCCTGATCAGGGGATGTGAAAATAAATAGATCAGAGTGGCTTTGGTTTTTGTCAAGTAAAAATGAGTCCACTTACAATCCGTTACAAAATGTATTCACCTAATGATAAATTATCCGAAGCGTTCGTCATGCTCAAATGTGGGGTCTTTTTCTAATATTGTATTGTTGAATTTGGTTTAACAAAATGTTCCACGCGTATTCCAGCGTCAGAATTACATGCTGTTGTAATAGTTGTAGATAGAACTGGGGCGCAACAAATCTGAACTTGGTTTTGAAAGAATACCAGTCTCATTTATGACGATTTCAGAGAAGAAATATGGCCCAATGAATCAGTCTTGTTAAGCCTTATTAAGGCTTGGGGCTAAACTTCCCTCTAATGAGGGAAAAGTGATGCGGATTGGCTGTTTGTCAAACGTAAACAATTTTATAAAACCATTCGAACAGAATACTATCTCACCGAAAAAACATGCAAATATCACTTAGCAGCAAACACCACAAACAACGCACTATGTTCAATCATGTCATCAGGATAAAGTTATTGTAATATGGACTCTAAACAGTTTGAAACAGTTGGTCGATACTCTTCTGTGTACTAGCAGATATTGAGTAACCTTTTCTGCTAATAATTCATCAATTCGGACATCATAAGCAGTCGCAAGCTGTGAAAATCTCTGAACCAATCTCCGTACAGTTTTGAAAATAACTGATGGTATGTCTAAGTGTTTATCGTTTTCATTACTGGTCGTGCATGTGTAGCTCAAACGACAAAAGACTCTCATTTTCGTCTGCCTAGTACATGTGTCGTGGGCTGGTGTGCCTAAACGTGACTACATGATGGTACAGAGGTGTTCTGCATGGTTGACTGGACCACTGTGCAAGTCGAAGGAATGTCTTGCAGACCATTCTCAGTTCAGTGCGAAGCGGTGGGGAGAGTAGGCATGAGCTATAAAAGCCATCCTAACTAACTTACTTATAGCAAGGCCCAGCGACAAGATGTCGCTGTCACATCGACACAGAAACCACATAAAAAGTAACGCATGCGCGTTGGTGCCAACTACGAACTTGTCTTTCGATACGCGCTATGTACTAAACAGGCCGTGGAGTCTTCGTAAAAAGAATGCAAATAGTGTACACGCGTGTGAACGAAAACTAGGCAGACGAAGAAACACTCTGACCAAAATAATAAAAAACTGTATCTTTTAACTCGTCCAGACAGGTTCTAACACGCAAGCGAATAATATAACGTGAACAGTACTAAGCTACGCAAACGCACGCAGTTGATGGTACTAGGACCGCCGCCGCATGTAACTCCTGTGCAATCCTGAACGAACTATATATTCGCAACGAATAACGCTGAGAAAGTGAATAAATAGAATAATCCCACCAACTTTAAGCAACCACCATTCGCAAACTGCAGAGAACAATGAAAACTCAAAAGCATTCAGACAGAAGGAAAGGTAGTATATAAGGTTGTGCTTTCAGGTAGAGTTCAACCATGAACAATTTAGGATGTACTGTGCACCATATGACAGTCCAGTAATATCCCTTCTATACTGACCCCAAAAGTACACAATAGAAAACGCTCAGCTGATGTGAAATAGTGACCTCCCATAGTTTTAATTTCGACAAAATAGCCTCGTTTGTATTAGATAGACGGACAAACTGAGCGAGAGGAGAGCTGACCAAATTGTTTGGAGAATATAGTAATCTGCGAGCTAGTATAAGGGGATCGCGTGTTAACGGGCCGACTTTTAGCAATCACCTGACGAGTCAAACAGCGAAAGCGACAATGCGTACTCATGTTTCGTAATTTAACAGACGCAAGGAACACGTTGCAGCTAGAGGCGATTCGAGCCACAGCAGCTTTTGGCGGGACTCCAGGACGTTACGGATAGATGAAAATAAACTATATAAAGAGCACTCCTTCATAAGAAGGACCACATTCCTAAGAAGTCCACTTCCGTTTGGTCCCATGAAGCTTTCATAGGAATCCAAAACTTAAGAGACTGCACATCGCACAGGAATAACTATGGACCACAGTCCGAGTCCTTAATCGGTTTGGAGCTCTCCTAGACAAACGATGGTGTTTAGTGCCGTAACCGTTGGTCGAATTCTGAGATTCAAGACAGCTGATTTGAGCAATTTGCAGATATCTTGGGTTGTCCAACGCCATTGTCTCATCTGCTTCATGCGGAACAATGTCATACCTGTCACTCCGTTACACTCGAAATCACCCATCAGAGGTAAACCTGGAACGTCATTTGATCTCCAGCCTATACGAATATCGCGCTTTTGTTTCAGTTTAGTTACCCGATGCGGTCCGTAAGTCCTGATTGACAATCAACAGGTAGGCTTGGCACAGTGCCCACGCGAATTCAGCCATGCATATGTTTAACTGGTAAGGCATTGACTTCGGACTGAAACGCCCAAGCTATTAGATTACCCCACCAAGTATAAAACGTACTGAAATTGAGGAACGATATAGAGATGATGTGGATAAAACATCCAGGAAGAATTCTGCATAGTAAACAGAGGAACCAAAGCTACTACAGGAGTACGGCGAACCAGAGGCCGATAGAACTTTACCATCAGTATGGTGTCAGTAAGACACACCGGTTAAATACCCTGAAAAGAACAGACGAAGCTGAAACTCATTGGAACAAAGGTGATGGAGATAAGAAAATGATAATCAACCAGAAGTAGCACACAGTTAACGACAAATCAGCGATCGCAAGAGTGGCCCCACAAGGTATGCGAGAAAAAGAAAGGCACGCACACGAAGCAGCCTGTTACCCAACTATAAGTAATGCAGTGAGTAGAGAACCTGTGTTTGTTTGCCATCAATAATAGCATTTGGAAGAAAAGTCGAGTGAACTGTATACAGTGAATGAGAAACACTACACAAGCGGCCACATCAACCTTCTCAAAAAACAAGAAAACGTGGTTCCTATCGGTGTCTCATGTACCGTCTGCGCATGGGCTGGTTTGCCTCATCTCAAGATGGACTCTTTGTGGGTCCCGTTAACGGTCTTCGAAGGTAAGTGCACAATGAACACATGATTATTCAAGACCAGTGTCCGAAAAAATTACTCTGATGTAAACGTTTATTATGATGAGCACTATCAAGCGGATATTCCGCCACGTCCGATTGGAGTTTACTTCAGACTGGTCAAGCACGGATTACTGGTAATGCGTTTAGGGCTGCGCGAGTCTTATTCTGCGGAATGAAATCCATCATGGAATCGTCCCAGACTTGAGGAATCCTAATCAATCAGGGGTTGAAAGGAGAAGGATAACATTGACTACACTGAAGCAGATTGTCTACCGTAAAATTCAGATTCGCTGACCAGTTTCGTCCTAGCGGAAACATGGTTCGAGCCATCAGTCTTTGTGTTGTGAGTCGAAATTATTATCAATTAGGGGTATTGAGTGGGACGGGGAATTTGATGAAAATGAGTGATAAGATTGACGTTGTTGGTCACATTGCCTCAGGTTTTCTCGATTGCGTTGGTTTACAAAAGGCAGATAGTAGTATCCCATAATGCGCACTAGTAAACTAAAACTTTTCCGTGACCAACTGTTTTCTTGTCTGGTCTCATCAGACAAAGATAGCAGTATGGTACATATTCCATCTAATATGCTTCATGTGCCACAAACCAAGGCTAATGTCTGATAAGTCGTTCGTTCTTCTGGAACTATGCGGGGACAACAAAGTGAGGAATGAATCTACGTCATGTCACTGGATGATCAAACCGAACACGAGAATAGTTACGAGGATGGACTAGAAAACTAGTCAATGTAGAAAGGTTGCTATACGCCATTTAGACATGCAGCTAACTACAATAGGCCGGACAACAGTAACACCCTAAATTTAGTGGATGAAGCGATCACACAACGCGAATCGAGTAACTGCAGCCGCAGGTCTAGTCATTACAGGACTATGAATTTGAACACGTTTCAACAGGAAGACGACTGCTGTGAATCTATCCCGATCGGCACTCTACAATAAAAAGGCCCTATTGGAGAGAAGCGTGAGTGAAAACCGTATGAAGCCTCAAAACAGCCAGTCAATGAATATAATTAAACGGCAATTTTGTCCAAAAAACAATCTGCGCGCCCAATGATCAGGCTTTTGTGAACCCCAAAGGTAGAGAGCACTAGATGATAATACCGAGAATTGACTAGAAATGTAGCATGTTTTGAGTCATCTGATTTACCATAAAATATCGGTGCTCGACGCGGATCTAGACATATCAGAACTCACACATTACCTACCTGCTCATGAACACAGCCCCCAGAAGCGGTGTAACTGAGCTTCGAAATGTGAGCCACGTAATCGCCATACCATGAAATTCGGAGCAGCGAGAGGAAACAGAGTCTCGGTTCAAATAGTACGGGCCAGCACTGAAGATAATCGTCATTGAAGCGATAGTCATGACTATAAGGAAATTTGGGGCTAAAATTGCAACGAGAAAAACGGAACAAAGCAATTGAAGAGCTTGCGTGCGTTGAAAATTGGTTTGAAATTGTAAAAAAAAGAAACCCGTCAAGTCATTAACAAATTGTTACAAGCCGCTAATTTAACAATAGTGTGCATGGATTCTAAAACAACTGTTCAAAGAAAACAGTAAGGAATTTGACCAGATGGCACTGGGAGTTAAACCGCCACTCATTGCAACAGTGACCACGAATGTTCTGGAAGGACATTTCCTGTACCTAGGCACAACACCATCAAGCGTAACCCCGAGCTGTGGACTGGCCTTTCACATGAAGGTCAACTGCGAAATAAGCTGGGCTCTTCTAGCAGTTAAACACTCGTGAGCAGCAGCACTACTAGAGCGTGGTGAATTCATGGCTATTAGCCAGGCTTCCTACAAAGTGGCACATGAGCTGTGACGTCATCATGACATGGTTCAAGTTACTTCACTACAAAAAGGTTTCAAATGTCCCAACGGAGGCACATGAAGGCCCGAACGGCATGTCGTTCGTCCAGCATGCCATCCATATGACGTGTGAACACCTTCTGTCCCCATCTACCATGAATAAATCCCGCGAAAGGCAAGCGAACTGTCGTGGTGTTCATTTGTGTTGATAAGTGTGAAAGGTGTACCGGGTACTTCAAGTGGTTGACCGCGTGTGAACCAACTTGTTAGTAGATCAGCCACACTGGACCCACCTTTCATTGTGAATCAGCGAACTATGGCGCTACTTCTGTCGCAGCGCCCGGCAGGCTCAGCCTATCGGTATTTTTTACAACAGAAGAAAAACCAAGTTCCTACCTGATCATCCAATCGCTTCATTTAATCGTGCGCCTCAGTTAATATTGCCCGCCAGACTGATACAGGGAGTGCGTGTCCAAGTCACTATTTTTGGACACATGCGCTGTAGTCCCAACGTGATTGTTTCAATACACGTACGCTAAGTGAATGACACAACGATGGTGAGACGCAGCAGAACTGTTCACATCTTTGCCACAAACGGGTTATGTAGTTGAACCAGAAGAACGGTAGATAGCAGACAGGCAACCCTTCAACGATGATTGGTGTTTGTCAGAGGCACCAGACACCAACAACGACTAACACAACGCACATTTTTGCCATTTTCCTCACCCCCAACACTCACTTAACAACCCAGGCTGAGACTGTGCCATCCAGAGGAGTGAAACGGTTTACAATCTCCAGCAGATTAACAGGAGCAAAAACGGTTGTATAGCAGTTACGCATCAGTGCGAACCACTAAAGTATATTGTCTATGATGCAACACTTCAAAATACGATTAACCAGTATGAAGTGAAACAACCCGATAGAGTAAAAGTAATTTACCTGCTACAATTTGGAAAAAAAAGTTCGATAATGCTACCATCTAAGTGACGGCCCTAGCCAGCAAGTTAGGAATGCGTTGGCCATAGGCCTCCTCAAACCAGTGAGTGATTTTAGCTGCCCTCAAATACGTGTCAACCGAGCAACCACTGAGGTAGAATATACCTCCAAAGAGTTCGCACAGACTTGAACAACAGAGGTTTACTTTTTACTAACCTCCACTCGTTTATTCTAGTTCTCCGTTATTTCTCCTAGTTTTTATGGTACCTGACACAAGCCTTAAGGCCTCTGGTTACAGAAAATGCGGTGAGATTGCCACCAGTGTCACATACTGTCTTGGAGATGAAGTCTCGCATCCAAGATCTCTTTACTAAGGTTTTTGATGGCAGTTATTCTGTTGACGCTAAAACTATATCGAACAGCCAAGTACCGATGGGAAAAGTGCAATAGATGTCAAACTGTCCTCCATAATTCTGGGTGTGGACTTCCTCTGGCCATGTGTTGATGAAATAAATGATCAACACTACTTCATTTGTGTAGTTTGCAACAGGAAAGCTAGATATTCTGGCTTCGTCCTTTGAATTTGGAACTACTATAAAACCTGGAAAATTATCCCTCTAGGACAACAATTTTCTTAGTTCGTAAGACTTTATTCAGAAATGATGGTAAATGTACTACTTTGGGCATTACGAGCTGACAATATGAACTCCCGTTATAGCTGTGATAATCAATGGTCAGACTAAATCTAACAAAGATATCTTCAAAGAAAGTACAGGGCGACTTTTTGAAATAGTTCCTACATTCCATCATAAGGGTCATTCAGCTTCGTCATAGGTCTTAAAGGTGAACTTGCCTATCGTTGTATAACATTTACGCTATTATTTTTCAAATTAGCTGGCGTCTTTTCGGCGTTTTAGACTGCTAAACTCTGTTGGCGTAAAAACCAAAAGTACATTTTCCGCTGCTTCTGACGGTATTTTGATGAAAATCGAAATAGGGATTTGTGTGCATTTACGAGGACGATGAAACTGGCCACGAGGTACTGCGGTTTTAGCATCTACTTACCGCAACAGTAACGTGGAACATCCGGAAAGAAATAACGGCAAGAAAGAAAAAATAGGGTTAAAAAGAGCCGAAAATGCACACGCAGCTGCTAAATTTTCTGCGGTACGTAGCCACCTCGGATAGCGTCTCTAACCAGTGACTTGAGCGACCAAGAGGTCCCAAACGGGTAGGAGACACCTGCCATCTCTACTCAATGGAATAGTCGTAGTCTTCGTGACTATGTCGTTGCTCGGCTACCGCGCGGTTCTACACAACCGCTGGCGATCTCAGTAATTAATACTTGACGTAATAAACCTTCGACTGACATACGGAGTACGTGACTCAAACAGCGCAGACTGTGAAACCTGATTAACTAACCGATTGAGCACGTATCTTGAATGTTCTAAAGTATGTTGTGGAAACCTGTGACATTACACACTTGATCATCCCACTTGAGGTGGCCCAATTGGCAAGGACAATGACAGTTAAGTATGGAAAGTTTGTTAGCATCTTTGTCGCAAACAAAACATGATTCCGAACCATAGTACAAAGTAAAGGATACACAAGCACCATACACCTTGTCAACGCCAAATGAGGCACGATGACACGGGCAACACTCACTTTGCTATACTCGCTGACACCCCAAAAACAACACTACAGTCTGACAAGGTAAAGGTATTTAAGTATGACGAAGTCTAGTCTCAAGCAAATGGTTCGCAAAAAATGACGTAGGAATGAGAATGCCCCAGATCTGGAGCAGCACTGCGCACTTCTATTGTGTTAAGCACGTTCCATATAAACCAGCCGGATCAGTCACCTTGTTCAGCATGATGTACCCGTTATCAGCAGAACTAGCTAAGATAAAGTCACCCGTATACTCCAATTTGATTAAATCGGTGCTAAGAAGATTTAACACACCAAGCACACCTTTCAGAACATCATCCACGATGAAAATGAGGAGGTCCGGCCGTAGTATAAACGAAATATTGCTGGAATTAGCTAATACTTCATTGAACTTTTTTTTTGGACTTTCACAATTCTGACGAATATCACAACCGTGGACCAAATCTTTAGGACTCTGACGGACAAATTGTTTTCTACCGACGACTGTATACTTTGGAAAATCAGCACACAGGACAAACAAACGAAAAAACGTGACAGTGGTGCGGTTTGACTGTGTTGAGGTTACATTGCTGGTATAAGAAATTCTCTGCATCGACAACATCCCATCGCACTTTTTAGCAATGAGCCACAAAAGTAGACTGCACGACTTAGACCTCATAATTTTTTAAGCACTCGAATTACACATCTAAATTCTTAAATATCCTCCATGTTTGAAAAAAGTCCCCAGAAAACCTTCCTAGACCTTTAAAACTTTGTATGAAACCAGTTTTCGTCGCTAAATGTGGTCCAAAAACAATTTTATCATGAACGCCCGTTTCTAAAAGGCCCGGCAAGTTTTCTCCTTGGCAAGGAAAACCCTGGCACGACGTGAACACAAGAAAGTTGGTTACCAGTAGTATTCTTCAGACGAAACTAGTCGAAAAGTATAAATTCTTACTGAGTTGTTGAACGGTAACTTGGCAGCGCTGGAACTCTTGATGTCTGTCGCCCTTTAGGACGTGACTTGCTGTGTGGAACTTCTGTTTCTTTCCAACGGCTTGACGTAAGGGCTTCTAAATCTGTGACAATCACAGCTCAAGAAGCTGTCCAGGGTGCTCGCAAACCCAATTTCCAGACTGCCAAAATGTATGAAATTAGATCAGTAGCACTTGAAAGGAAATTTTACAGGTCTCTCCACACTCAATCCGGTCGAAAATTAGCAAATAATTACTGTCAATATAAGGTTGCTGTTTTTAATCAAGGTACAACTGATATACAACTACCGAAAAAAGTCGGTTTTTTTTTAGGTTGATTTCGAGTTCAGCGGCAGATTCCTGATTCTCAGAGATAAGTAGGTGAGATGGAAACGGGAACATTGCCCTCATCGTTAAACCAGGATAAGCTGAATCTGCCTAATCAAAAGCCGTTTTGTGAGCAGCTCTGTCGGAATAGGCCATTCTCATAGGTCCCTTGGAACTCAACTATATCATTGGATAAATTGGTCACTCATTGTAGCAGAAGCAACTCCACAACCGCATGTGAGTGATGACGTTCATCTTGAAACCAAACAAACGTGTAAGTTATGAAATATGTAACCGTTCACAGGAAAAGGGACATCAACTTGGATGAATAAGACAGGGCACGTGAGGTTTGCGCGACTAGTAGTTGTGGAGGGGCAAGAAAGCCAGTTGTTATTAACTACAAACACGCAGTGGTGTTTTTAAAAAGCACCCTACAAGTGTTAAGTCGCTGACATCAGAATGGGTTAGTACTTTTGTACTGAAAACAACCGCAAGATGACGGGTTGGTAATATTTCGCTGTACCTGAAAATTATTTTTGAACGACTGAAAATGAATGTCGTACAGACGATGGACAGTGTTCCTCAAAGAAGCCTACAACTTCTATGAACTGAAAAAGGATTGAGCTATGTTAGTATAATTTTGTGAACAGACTTAAACAAGATAATACCAATGGGATAATAGACTGGGTTTCCTTGAACTCACATTGCAAATAGTACTGGTTTGCGAACAATAAGACCGTTACTGTGGCCAGATCGCCGAGTGCGGCTGCCATTGGAGGTGCGACGTTATCCGGGTCGATGCCAAGGTAGACACAACAGATAATCAGACCAAATACAAAACAACCTAGTGAAACAAGTTAACGCGGTAAACAAAATGTAACGTACTTAAAGCACATATAGCAATGATACATGTTAGTACGGAAACTGTGGTGAGATGCAAAAATCCATGATCGGTGAATTCCGCGATGCCTGAACAGGAGTACAGAGTTACACAGATAAGAGAAATGACAACAGCAGCCGAAACCCCTTGAATCTGGATAAAACGGTTGGGCGAAATGATTGAACAAACCAGGATATAAACCATGGTAGACAAAAAGAGGCTTAACGCCTGAATATTAATTTCTGTTTTGATGTTAGCCTATTAAGGATACAGCGTACAATTGATCTTCACTAACCATCGTAGCCAGACGAGAAGAAAGGGTGACCTCTAGATTCCCTTTTAATCCGATAAGCGGAGGTATCATAGCCAGCAGTCGTGGATCGAACTGTTCAGCATAGTTTGACTTTAACTGTTAAAACAGTATTGTATCCCCCACCTTGACCCAGTCCACATATGAACCAGCAAAAACCATGCCCATACCTGCAACAATACATGCAGGTATGATTTCGAAAGCTTTTGGTAGTAAAAATGATGAGTACATCAGGTGAGAAAACGCCACCAATAGGGACCGACAAACCCAACTGGACAGACAAATCCC
>LUCH01018470.1:0-13980 GCA_013368495.1 Paragonimus heterotremus
AATGCAGCAAAAATATCGTCTACGTATTGTTTATACAATATCGTGTTCCAAATTTCAGTGGACAGTGAGTGTTCTAAGTGACCCATGAATATATCAGCTAGCACGGTTCCTAATGGACTCCCCATTGCAACTCCATATATTTGTCTATGGGAAGTGCCGTTGAACACGAATTGAATATCGGATGTACATATCTTCAGCAGTTTAGAAAGCTCATCGGTGGGAATGCCAAGTTTAGAAGAGGTCCATTTGCGAAAAATCTGGACTTCGGCTGGATTCGAACCAGCGACAGAAACACCATGCCCAAACACGGCAAGTGCTTTACCAGCAGAGTTTCGAAGCCACGCCGGAAGCTCAGAAATTTCACATTTGGACCAAGTTACCCACCCAACCAACTGTGTCATATGGAATCCACCAAATGATGCAGCCCATTGACTGCCCAAGCAGAATTCCTCGATCAGTTCACGCTGGAATCCCCCAACGCCATCGATAAGCACTGATACTGAATTACTGATAAATGTCAACTCATGCACAGTAACATAATTACAAACACTATTAATAACTTCGTCAAGCGGAACGTTTGTGAATAATGACTCAACATCAAAATAAGTCATTACCTGGTGTTTGACATTGATGTCGGCGATCAGTTCTGCGAATGCAAAGTGTCCTACAGGCTGTGTACGCCTAATTTTGATTTCACGGGTTCAATCAGGCCGCCTAGCCATTGAGCAAGTTGATGGTATGAGAAGCCAGTCATGGATAATATTGGCCTTAGAGGCACTCCAGGTTTTTGTGTGTTGGGAAGCCCATACATTCTTGGCGTCACATTGCCTTTGTGTGATAGCTTTTTGGGATTAGTTTGGTCAATCAATCGATTTTTGGAAAGACCTTAGAAACTGACAGGCGATACTGTACATCCTCGGATTCTTCTGTTGTGCAGTTACGCTGTAGTAGGCGTGTATTCAACGCTAACATGTAGTCACTACAAATTCTCAGTGTAATTCCCATCAGCTTTTACTGGTGTCACTATTGGAGTCGCCCAATTTGATGAGTCAACAGGCGTCATTATTACTTTATCATACATGGATGACAAAATATTTGCTCACAGGTTCTCATAAAATTAATGGAATGATTCGTCTCTTAAAAAGATTGAATCCCTTGGGGCTTCGAGCCTCACCTTCGACATTCTCATTCCACTGTGGCATTAGCACAGTCCAGTATAAACTGTTTAATGCCAACGTCGTTCACTGACGTCAGTATAGAAATGTTAGAATTTAGTAGTCGTAAAACTTTAAGTCCAAGAACAGAAGGACCTGAGCGTGAAACTAAAAAGTGACAATCAATAGGGCTAGCATCAGGCAACTTCACCGGTACAATGTGGCAGCCTGCAAGAAGCAATGAATGATCAGTAATACCACGAATTTTAACTTGTAGGGGTTGTAGAACAGCATCGGGATAAAATATAGCTAGGTCTGAATGTGAAGTTATTAATTCAACACTACCATTGTCAACAATAATATTGTGCCTTTTGCCGGAAGCAGACACTAATGTTTTCAAAACATGACGTGTTTTGGTGCAAAATAGACACAGAGGAAATAGAAATGTCATCAGTCAATGCTTGCATGTTCGAACTAGAAACGAGATAGCAAAATGGTGCTGAGCCCTCGCAGGTAACGGCGGGTAAGTGAAAATATTTGTGAGCGAAACCTTTCGTCCATCTCGCTAATTCCCATTTCTCTAAATACGGTCTCCCTACCATCACTGTTACGTGCAGAGTGATCAATAACATCCCAATGGGTATTTCATAAAACATCTGCGGACGTGGAAAATGTATTGGAAATTTCACAAAATGACTTGGCATAAGCATATAAAAGTTCCGTGTACGCATGTTCAGGACGTGTTAATAATAATGTTCCAGCTAATGCAGCACATTTCAGTATGAACTTCATCAAACAGCCAGCGGAGGAATATGGAGGAAATATACCATAAAAGAGAAAAAACAGTCAGACTACAACAACTGTGCACATACAATAAAAAATACATATTCAAATTGCCTGATGTAAATCAGCAAATAACTGTAGCATTATTGGACTGCTTAGAGAGAATACTGGATGATTGTTATGTTTCACTTTTGATCTATCTCTACTGTTTAGAAAGATTTTATTTCAAATGTATTCATGCAATTGTGTCTTGTATTTAATTTACGGGTTACTCATTCAATAGCCAAACAATGCGTGCAAACGTGAGGGGAAATGTTCAAGTATTACGACAACACGGAATATCCGATTACGGTTGTAAATTTTCTAATGCAAATATATTTCTACAACAACTGTCGTATTTTATTATTATTATTATTATTATTATTATTATTATTATTATTATTATTATTATTATTATTATTATTGTGTGAAATAACTTCCCGTTATTCCGTCCCAAGTCGGAACATTTTTATGTTAATGACAACCTAAGGAGTAGCTTTTCGTAAGTATAATGGCCGAATTACGTGTGCAGTTGGAAAATGCTGTATAAACCGTGCTGCGTGGAAATTTTGTATGACCGTCCTATGAGCGACTGGAAAATGTTCAGTTAGGACGCTCATAGGACACTTGCGGGACACTGATAGGACACTCATGGGACGCCCATATATCGATCGTGCTCGCTGGTCGATATAAAGACTTGATTGACGACTGCGTCAAAGAAGAATTTTTGACAGAAGCACAGTCTTCCACGCCTGTGTGTCATAGATATAATTCAAAATTCTTCTCTTCGTCCACATCAGATTATTTGACGCACCAAAGGTCAAACCTCTCTAAAGAATCTTCCACTTCTTGAGCATTTACATTACTGGATTATCGATCTACTCTGATAATCATCGTAACCACCGCGATAGCGCGACGCAAAATTTTGTAACTAGAATTGATTCACGTAAAATAACGGGCGAGCGCACAACAATCGCCAAACACATTTACGCACAATAACAGAACGTATGTTGTCGAATCATACGTACAGGATATTGGAATAGTAAAACAATTGCATAACAGAAGGAGATAAAGCATGTCAGTCATGTTCATCACAGGAGTTATGGCCAATGCTCGATCGCATTGTACATCATTTCACATGCACTCCACTCATCTTCAGCCATTTTTGTCCGAGATGGGGTAATAGGCAGTGCTGTGTGGCGACTATAATAAATGATATTTTTGATAGTCGCATTCACTTGTACATTTTTGATGATTTTGGCTTTTTGCCTATTTTTGTTTTAGTCAAGCTATTCCATTTGTAATATCCGTCCCGGGGCTACAATCATAACTCGCTCCGTGCCCCACTAGCTTGACGTCTTTCTCTGTACACTTTACTTTCCAGGGTCGATACAAATACACGAGGGGCAACGCGCTTAGTCCTTGCTTTTCATTGTCGACTGGTTTTCGATAGTGACGATAGACTGGGTAATAATCTGTTGGACTAGTTCCGACAGCTGGTGTGATGCTGAATAATCTTCAATTAACACTTCACATCGACATTCAGTGTTAAGTTTGCGATGCCCCAGTTCTCAGTTAAGTCAAACAAACAGAAATTCACAACGATTACTATGGCTGTGATAGGTGGATACAAAAGAGTGCTTGCTATAGTTCCCGATGGATGGCGCCCACTTTGACGTCCTTCATCAATCACATTGACTTGTTCTTTCGAGCTAAAGTCAGTCAAAGCATTACATCGGAAACAACGCGTTACATAAACTGTCTTTGGATATGGTTGCCGATTTCCCAGTTGACCCGATGCACCGCGTTTTCCTTGGTGTTATGAAACGGCTAGTTCACATTTGGTACTTCTCATGAAAGCGTTTAGGTTCGCGGCTGTTTATCAGCGCGCAGCGGGCTGGTGAGAGCAAACTACAATCGTCCGTTTCACACCTGCCCATTGGCTTATGGTGACCAGCGATCGTGTGGCTTCTCTAAGGATCCCGGCTGCAACCATGTCTTCCTGCTTGTTTGTTCTGTGCGCATGACTCTGTGTACGCCTGCAATAAGAGGCCTGATACGAGCTCAGTGCCACTTTCTTCAGTCGTGCAACTAATCGCACGCTTCGAATGCTTGCCCTTTTCTTAACGACCCATTTATTATTTCATTCTTCAAGGTCGTTTAACCCGAACCTATTCGAGCGTTGTTTAACGCACTCGAAGGTTCCACGCACTTCTCGCCTGGCGCGCTTTTGGGCGCTGCCGAGTGGGCTGTAGCCCATTTAGCGCTTCTCTTCTTTTTCCTCTTGGTTGTTGCCGTTGGTCCCAGACTAGGCTAGAATTAACTACTTATCATATTTCCAAATGCTGCTGGAAATATACGGTTTGTTTCCAAACCACACTGTGTTCTCTGTTTCGATGTCTGTTGGGACTACATTTCAATTGCTCTTCAGGAAAGGCGTATTAAATTGTTAGTGGACGAGGGTCTAGAGCACACCCACTTGTCCACTACAGGCTTCCCCTCAAATGTGGTACGTTTGTAGAGATTTCTTTATTTTTTTTTGCAAACGATGTTTCAGTTCTGTGCAACCATTTGTATCGTCTTTACATGTTGTTCAAATTGATAAAGGTGACCTTGTAGTACAACACAAATTTTGCGCACTTCGGTCTGCTATTCTCTCCGTTGCGTAGTCGTTTGACGATACTACACTGATCTATCATCCAATTTCTTAGCTCCGTTGTACCACGAACATCGTCGCACCCCGGAACGCGCTTCACCAGTCCACGGCAACTCTGTAATATTACCAACTTCCGGATACTGATAATTTGTAATATTGTGGTGGTCATCTCGAACACTTGTGAACACTTTCCTGTGAGTCAAATCCTTCGGATTACCACAACTTGCTAGAACTTTGTAACTACCTTGTCTCATTCGTTCATTTCGTTATCACCAATAGCCTAGTGAGGTACACTCGCATTTACCTAGTCTATTCAGTAACTCATCTTGACCAATACACGTTTACCGATTCAAGACGTTCCAAAATCAATTAGAGTCGCGTGGTTTTATGCTATTTGGGTCCCACAGTTATGCGTCCATTCCTCTCATGCCACCTTCATGAGACCTTCTTAAATTTGTTTCTTTCCATTCATATACTGTCCCATCCTAGTTTGTATCATTTATAGATTTATTTTGCGTGATTTCTAACGTTAAATTGGCTGACCAATGTGTATGGGAACGGTCAACTTGTTGATAATGTGCATTGTCTCATCCACATATGCAATGGTGTGCAGCGTTTTGGTCCGTTGCACATTTACTGGGCATTTTATCTCAAAAGTTCTATGAACGGCATCCTAAGTCTTGTTAAGGGAATGAAAGAGCGAGCCACTCAAGCGCACAATCGAATAGTTGAATACTTCATGATCGCTCAAGTACAGTGCAGCGGTGCCCCGGTGGATGACACCAATCTATGTAATCAAATTAAACTGCAGCGTGGTGTTCACCGTGCGCTGCAGTTGCTACATTTCTTGCGTGCCCCCGGACAATTGTGTTTTGATAAACAAAAACCCTACCGCATTCACAAAAAGCGGATCAATGTGATATTCTGTGAACCTTTTGTGCGCGTGCGTGATTTCTGCTCCCATGCTTTCCCTCAACCGACCTGTGTATTTGTCAGTCCTCGGCCATATCCACCACCATCAAGTTGAAGTCGTTGTCCTCTATTATGTGTAAATCTGTTCTCATGCCTGATGATGACGAGTTCTTCATCATTTCCCTCTTGCACACCGCACAGTAAATTTTGTCATTGTTTTTAATCTTAATTACTGACAGCTAACGTCACGTCGCTGGTGTTAGAAACTCATACGATGTTGCAGTTACAGACGAATCATGTCACTGAGTTTCGAAGACGAAGGAGGTCGCAGTTATTAGCCATGCGTGGCTGTTGGGGGATGCGATGGCTGCGTGGTCAACAATGAAACAGTCAAGGGCAATGGAGCTTTTGTTATCTTACACACTGCTACTTGTGGGTAAATTTCAGTTGCATGAAATCCACATTGTGAGGAACACTGATAAGTTCTGTTATAGTGTCTCATTACTGATGAAGAAAACCATCAAGATCAGGAGAGTGTGAACGGAGGGCAGACCGTCGATCGGACTTCACACATGCGAACACCACATACAATGTGTTTCCAGCGTACAAAAAAGGAAACAAGTTAGTGTACTGTTTACTTCTACGTGCTGTTGGACGCAAGCGCATTGCTTCGCCTCCTGAGTGCAACTTCGCCCACGATACATGCATGTTTTTACCAGATCAAAGCTATGCCCCAAGAAAGTGAGGGAAACGCGAACCATTTCATCATGAGGTGGCTCCAAGGAGCTAAAGGCAGAGACGGTGGAAGATCCAAACGCCGATACCCAGAGGCCAGTAGCAAAATGGTAAGAAGGTACATATTCACGAAGGCCATTCAATTGAGACAGCAGTTCGAAGATGGAATATGTAGAGAAAGACCTGGACGAGGCAACCAGGGGAAACCATGAACAGGCATGGTGTTAACATGATGTCATTTCCCTCAGTCTTATGTTAACGCGAATCGGAAGTCGTAGTGAGAAAACGGCGAACCTGCAAACAAACTTTATTTATTGGTTTACTCGTCGTTCACAAACGGATTTGAACACAACAACTGAAAATACTGGATAGTTGGACATGAGAGAACCCTAAGCACAACCGCACGGCAGCCGCCAGAGAAGACGGATGTCAACGGAGCTCCAGTCGGCCTTCAAAATTCACACAAGCTTCAGACTGGTTGAACGGCGTTCCGAAGAGTGATAGCTAAAACGTTGTTATCTTGATGAATGTAACCTACAGTAGTGAATACGGCGCAGATTCCTTATACGGACACGAGTAAAACTGCGATACTCGCGCTGACACGCTAACTTCGATGTTAGTGGTTTGTAGCAAATTTGCATTCACGAGGTAATGTGAACAAGTGTGGTGGTACTGGTAAGGCAACTCCCACGTCGCAGGGAGGTTAAGATTTTTGGGAGTTCGAGGGTGACCTTACCACAGTGTACTGTTGATTCATGTTTGAAGTTGACTGAAGTTAACCCACCATGTTCAAGTACCGCTAATTTCTGGCGGTATTTCTTCTGTTGCGCGGGTTGATCTAGTAGATTTGGATAACCAGAAGGAATCGCATCAAAATGAAGTCTGATTTATCTTGAAACTGTGACCACAAATGCGTGTACAACAGCGATCATATAAACATGCACCCGAGATTTATGACACAGTGAAGTCATGACTGTTACAAGTTTTGTTGATTCATGTTGTAACTTTATATGTTGACAACTCTTAAAGCAAAAACATTGACGTGCGGTGGGCACTTATCGGAATCATGGTCTGACCCTAAGTGCCACATAGATGTTTGTGACGCGTTTTTCACAGAAAGTTGACTTTTGACGTAGCGAAGCCTTGTCTGTTAAATGTCTTGTTGATTCGGGTTATGGCTTCACATGGTAACATCTTTCATCTCAGAAAATGATTTTTGTAGAAGTTTAATGTGCCTTTTAATTGTTCTTTTCTTGCACGCCCTCTTGTTTCCCCAGTTTTGTGGCCTTTTTCCGGACTCCCGTGCGTTCAAGTCACCTGTCGCGTGCAAAATGCTGGATCTGGAAATGCCTTCAACTTATGCGGGCCTGATTTCTGCTTGTTGGTACTTCCTGAACTTTAGCATGCCAATTTTTAATCTAAAGTATGCAGAAAATTTTTTATCGCGGCACTTGTTTTGTTGTTAGTTTCTGCGTGTTCGTCGGCCACGTAAACGTACCTTATGACAATATGTCCGTTTTGCGGCCAATTTGGAGAGTTAATTTAGGAACACCCTTCTCTATGCCGGTCTGCGTCAGGTGCTTTGAAGGCGTTCGAAATAGACGCTCCAGGACAAAGAGGATCCCGGTAAATTAGCCTACCAGTTCTTGCCAAATAAGATCACTCGACAGGAAACATCGATTGCGAGAGAAGTCGGTGAAAACCGGGGACTAACGTCAGCACTCCGTAAATGTTGGATTATGCAAGATTCGAATTGTGCCACTAGTTGAAGCAAATAACTAGGAATGCAAGGAAGGTGCCGCCAGCGTGACTGGCCCACTCGGATGCTAATCCGGCCAACTAGAAATCACTTCTGGCCTACTCCGAAATGACTATGGCCTGAGTCGGGCCGACTCTGGATCTTGTTGCACGCATAATCGGATTCGACTCCCTGTCAACTCTTGCCAGAGTTGGCGTGTTTTATGGGAGAGTGATACATTTGGAAAACAATGACATCGGAGATTTGAGATTAGGATATCAGTGTTCGCAAGGAGGGTTGATCGTGACTGGTTGTCGCGGTAATAAAGCACTTAGCAGATTATCCATTCTTCGGTGCGTATCTCCTCTACTACAGCGGGCTACCCAACCCTAGATTCTCTGGAGGGAAAGGAGCTGTAGGTTGGTCCAATGCTCTCGGCGCGCTATGTTCCGGTCCTCCGAAAACGGGAAAAATAAAATGTATCCGAAAGACAAGTGAAAAAGGATTACTCGCTGCGTCGACTCATCCGTCTAACAAATAATAATTTAGCAGCCAGCAAACTTGTGGACAGGTTATACTGAGTGTCGTTTCAACCTTTCCCTTTTTCTTGTGTATGTAATAAACTGAAAGAAACGGTCAAAATGTGACTGAACACTATCCTGCGCGGCCTCCATTGGGATTCCAACCCGTCACTGTATCAACTAATTGATGAACACGTGAGTGTGAGTGTCGGCAGCTAGTGTTAATCTCGGACGTCTAGTGGTTGTTCGAGCGAAGCTTAGTCGGTTTGTAACGTCTGTCGATGGGCTGCATCTAGAATGGTCGTATCTGTAAGCAGCGGGCGTCCACAAATTCTCAGTCCGCTGAACAGCCGATTCGGACCCCAAGGAAAAGACGGTCGTATTAGCAAGTTTCTTATTAATGGGATGCTAAGTTACAAGAAAATTGGTGTAAGCTGGATAGAAGAAGGTGACAACAGACCTCGGTATTGAATCTATCAACTCTGCAAGTTTCGAGATTAACGGTTTACGTGAATATGATCAAATGTAATAGTTACGTCACGGCGGAGCGACCAAACCCAAATGAAACAAGGGTACACATGAACAAAGCTCCAGCAATCAGACGTAGGAAGGAAAAACCACGCCAGAACAGGTTTTCACAAATAAAGGATATAATGATTCAGTAATATATCAGGGTCAACTTTCGTAGGAGATGATCTGTCGTGCGCGTAACTTGAATGGTCGTGTCAGCCTTTGCAAAAAAAAGATTCGCAATCACTGCACAGAGGATTGCGAATGTAAGAAGAAGGAGCAACCAGAAGGAAACAAAAAGCAGGGGACGTGGCCGCCGAATTTCTACAAAACAAATAACAGTCGTCGGACACTCAACGTAGACAGCTACTTCAACAGGTAGTGCCAACTATTTTTGTCTGTTTTTGTGTCTAAATACACAATAACCCAAACGAGTATGGGTAAGAAGAACAACAAAACCGGACACACTCTTTGCGTTTATGATTGTGTTTGAATGAAATAACTCAGGCCGAAACATGGGTTCGAAAATTTGTGTATGTTGCGGTAAAACGTTATGTAAAAAAGACGTTGACATATTCAACAAGACGAACAGGTTTGTGGAGCTTTCTATCAAAATGATTATGTCTGGAATTAGAAATGGCAGAAGTCAGGAATGCAAGGTGCAACGATCCACATTTGGTCGGTGGGTTGCGCTTAGCCCGAAAACAAGTCCCCAAATTGAAAGCCATATTAGACCCAAATATTTCCACGATACCGTTAGAGAAAAGACATCAATAGTTACAGTAGATAAGCCTCCATTGTTCGCGATGATAGTCCCGTCCAAAGAAATCAAAGATTTCCCAACGGAACCAGTAGGGTCGAAGGTGGATCGTCACGCAAGTAGGCCAGATCAAGAATGGCTACTCACGCCGCGGATGATTATTGACAAGTTAGTTTATTGAAACAGAACGGGGTGGGTAAGGTAGGGAGAACAAATGTCAGGTTGCTGAGATAAACTAGGGAACGCAAACGGTGGATACGACGTTTCCCGGTTCGGGGACCAACACATTTGCTGCACCCTCCAAAATTTGTTTGCATATGGCAGACCCGTAGTGCTGCACAGTTCTGGCTCCCTACCTTCATCTACACAACTATCCGCACGATATACTTTAGAGACCTCGCGAATTGCACCGTCTAACGGAAATGCTCCTGTAACGAATAAAGTTGCCTCAGGTTTCTCTCCAATGGTCCTGCTCTTGTACGGAACCCGAAAGTACGGCCTAGTTCGTCAGCGCCTACGTCATATTTCACAGATAGGCTCTGGGGCCACTGGTCTCCAGTCACTCCACCGGATAACACAAGATCAACGCCACACGCCCGAAAATTCCGTTGTCTACTCAACCGCCTTCGACGGACTAGCAACGATTACACATACTCTCGGGGCCACCTTCTCCAAAAGACAGTTACCAGGTGGCTCGGTTGCCTCCAACACCTAGTGTACCTGTCTACCGGATCTGATTCTGTCGCCAACCTTGTATTGCTCCTTGAGAGAATCAAGCCTTTGGGGTTAGAACGAAATTGTCAGGACCGTCCGCCACAGCAGGAACCGGGTCGGCTGCTTAAGATACGTCCCACTTCGATCAATGTGGTTAGGAAGGCTTCGTCATCGGTTCGTTGCTCTCGCCAGATTGCGCCCAAAATACGTCTGGCAGGCCGACCCAATCTCTTCCACACCCCACCCCAATGACTAGTATTCGGCGGGTTGAAATGCCACTGAACTTCATTTTGCAATTGATTGTCACTGACGGACTCGCCACCTAAGTTGAGAACTCAGTCTCTGAGCTCTTTGCCATCGGCTACAAAATTGGTGCCAGCATCAGAATAAATAGGCTCAGGCTTACCCTCTCGCCGGCTTGCTCTTGACGAGACCTTAAGCAGCGAGACGATGTTTAGCGAGTAGGCTACTTCGACAGGCACGGCTCGGGAATGTCAGCAAGCAAACAAACGTCCGTATTTTTTCTACACTCCTGCCCCCCTTAAACAAAAGTTCTAAAATAATTCGACTCAGCGTTCGCGGACGAATTTCATGCTGGGTTTACCCTGACGGATGGTGGAGGGGACATCGGTTGCCTTCCAAACTGGGTGCACCGAAGATGACAGGCTAAACACGATGCACTGTTTCGTTTACCCTCCACGCTACCCTGTATGGTTCAAAACTTTCTATTTAACAAACACAACATAAGAACCTTCCAGAATGATCCTCGATTCCGTAGTGATATATCAGAATGAGACCAACGGTGTGTTGGCGCTTAGGAAAAATAATATGGTGCATGGCCTCGAAATTGTAGGCCGACTATGATAATCGGCCTCCTGTCTGTATAACTCCCTCTGTCATGACGGGCGACGGTTTCTTCAACGAGCTCCCTTGAGAGAGCACAAGGGGGCTACCATAGCCGCAAAGTCTCAATAACAGGACTGCTTCTTGGGGTGACATTCCGATTGCACTGATCCAACCAACTCGACTTCGCCCAATTCGATCTCCCTTAAACTCAGCAGGTCGGTCTTTATAATCATTTTTAGGCGCCCGCCATGAAGTTTCATAAGGTACCACTTGAATGTGGTAGTCCACAAGATGGCTTTTGAGAATTCGAGTACAGCTTGAGCACCGAATATTGAGGTTGTGCAGATCGCTTGCCCCTGCGATAAAGTTTATGTGAGATGACATCCCTTTTGGTTCAGTGTCGTTGAGCTCGATGAGCTTCGCGTACGAGGATGCATACCTGCAGAAGCATCATTCTGATATCCACCAAAACTACTACTATCTATACGCGGAGAGGCAGCAATATGCCTACTAAATTTGTAGTCAATTCGGGGCCGTGATACAGCAGTCTCTAGTAATTAGCCGCGCAGTCGAAGACTACCTCGAGTTCCCCTGGTTTCTTAGAGTTTAGTACAAGATGGTATGGCAAGTGCCACCGATGCGGGTAGCTTGGATCCAGATGAGCTTGGGGAACCCTTTCAATACACTTACGTTCAATGTGATGCTGGTTTACGTTCGCGTACTTTGAGAACGTATCTGCATCACGGGTAAACCTCATTTTTAATCACGACAAACGCTTTTGAACCATTTTGTAGTTGTTAGGATAGGCGAGGTACTCTTACGTCCAAGGAAGGGGCATTTCACAATGCCTGGTTGCGTCCAGCGCGGACGACTACGCTGACGATAACACCGCCGAATCCCCCCTGGAAAGTGTGGCACCATTAGGTGACATGTCAGTGAACTCAGTGTCGTATAAGACACGAATCTGGTCCACCAACCTAGAGACATCCTGTGACATCCAGTGAACGAACGCTTTTGCCTGACATGCACTAATCAATGTGCAATACAACAACCAACCAAATCGAGTCCTTACCGCGCATGGCTGCCTCATTTCCACAGCCTTTGACCTGGCATTCAATGCACTTCGGTTGCGTCGCAACCGAGGAGGCTAGTGACCTCAACACCCTACATTTCACCGGAAGTAACGCCCAGCAGGTGTGCCCACCTACTGGCTTCTATCTCGACGGAAGTGATGGATCTTGCGGACATGCTGTGGACTAAGTAAGCGGCCACCAGTGGAGTAATGCCTTTAATAAACCTTCCCCAATTCACAATCCCACCAGTCGCTTGTGCTTACCTCCCCCGCATTACGATGGAAAAATAAGCATGTAAACCCATACCCGCACCCAGGGAAAAAAGGATGTGTCTATTACCAACCCCTGATCTTCGGCCTCCTCCCAACATTAACAGTCTCTTACGTGGCACATCTTTTAAAGCAAGACTCAACCAGAACCCCACCACCTCCATCAAAATTGCTTATCCCACGCTTAACGCCCTTTTTAATACGAACGGCCTCCATACTATGAATGCTCACCTAAATGCAAATTGTAATCCCTTTTGCTGACAACGTGCATGTGGGTACGACTAATGCATTTCAACCCTACCCATTCTTAGCGCGTCACACACCTTTCAAACCTCCCCTGTTCAGTCCACCTCACATATCCCTACTGCCCCACCAAACTTTAATGACAATTTCCCAAGACTTTCTGTCATGGACTCAGACGCAGGCGACATTCCATTAGTCATCGATACGCTCACTATAACCGCATCAGACCAAGCGACGCCACCGAATCACAAAGACTCTTCTGTTTTCGGGCATTTTTAAAGGTCTAAAAACGATGTCGAACGAGGAAAATGCACTAAGTTTATTGATATTAAATACACGCTCACTAGTCAATAAGTTGCATATTTTCAGATCTCTCATCTTACACAGTCCTTGCATCATTTTGGTAACTGAGGCTTGGTGTACCCCTGGGACTTCAAGCACACAACTAGATGTTATAGGATATCGTATGTTCCGTAAAAATCGCGGTACAGGACATGGCGGTGGATGTTTAGTTTACTTAAGGGAGCAGTGTTTTAAAACTATACTCGATGAGCCGTGACTTGATAGGACTGATGACTCATTGTGGCTATCAGTGTCAGCCGAATCCTGTGAACTACTCTTAGGATGCGTCTACAGACCGCCTAACGCCACTTATGACGACGTGATCAACCTTATTGATGGACTGAATAATGTATCAGCACTGCTTACACAGCGCAAAATTATTGGCGGAGATTTCAATATGCTCGATATTTCTTGGACTTCTTTCACAGCCCCTGCAGATCAAGCAGAGTATCTCACATGTGTCCAAATAAATGGTTAGCGCCAGCACGTTTTGGGACCTACCAGACTAGATCACACTTTAGATCCCATTTTCACAACAGGTATCTCTTCTGCTAAAGTATCCGTAATAGAACAGTTTCCAGGAAGTGATCACAACGTGGTCAACTTCAAGTTGGACCTAAAAGTTTTAGAAAGGTCGAACACAATATGTTGCCGTCGAATAAAATTAATCGACTAGAACAAGTTC